>APFE031629874.1:973-29776 GCA_000404065.3 Pinus taeda | reverse complement strand
ACCCTTCTCCAGCCAATTTCTCATTTCTTTCTTGGTACAATATCCTCACCATTTCAGTGAGGTCCAAGAAAGCCTTTCTGAAGACTCTTTCTTCTTCTTTTGGATCCATGTATGCAGGAATTTCTCCTTCTTGTTGAGACATTCTGGAAGCTTTTGCTGAGACTCTTGAGGGTGAAATTGAAGGTGGAGGTGATGGCTCTCTGGCCTTCCTTGAATGAGGATTCTCTCGTTCTCTAGTCAACTGTCCTTCCCCTCTTTTAAGTTTCAACCTGGTAAGCATCAATAATTGCAAGACAGTTAGAAGATCTTTGCACAAAAACAATCAAAAGACAACTACACCAGAGATTGGCTGAAAGAGTGTTTATCTACTTTGCAATTGTATAACAAGAGCATTTCGAAGGCTTCCTTTGATTGCTTTTGATACAAAGAAACAACAACATAGCTCTTATACCAACTTGATCTGAATTTGAAACTACTTGAAAAAGGTTTGCAAGGTATTCAATTCAATAGTAAACATGTTTAAAAGATGCCCATGTCTTGCAGTAAAGAAACAAATGAAATTTTCAGCTATTCATGATCCATTCAAGCATAGCAGAATTATTTCCTTTTAATGTTTAACACATTAAAAGAAATTTGTTCTGCAAAATAAATCAACCACAGATGCAAAAGAAGTTGATGAAGCAGTTCACCCCTCCTGGGCTACGTCTGCTGGGTCCAAGGCTCCCAAATGGGCCTGTCCTTGTTTTAATTAAATGATCAAAATGAATATACAATTGAATATAAGTCTCTACAGGTGAAATAGACTGTAAAAATGGATTCAAAACACATGAATCCTTCAGGATTGACTACTGGTTCACCTCCAATGGATACCTGCAACCCTATACAGTTCCAAAACCTGTGCAAATGACCTCCAAATGTTGTAAGACCTGTGCCAATGGCTTTAGAAGGTTGAAAATACCCAAAATCAAAAAAAAATTCGTCCAAAACCGCCTTTCCTAGCCAAAGTTATGGCTATTTACTCTCAACTGCTAGTTTCCCCTACAAAAACTCCAGCTAACTGTAGTTAGTGTCCAGCTAACCCCGACATTTTGGCAATTCCGCCAATTTTGGAGTGCTCCTCCAGTTCCGCCACTAAACTGCCAGTTATGGTTGGCTTCACTGCAGTTACATTTATGGCATGAAACCCTGACCGTGATGTTAGCATCGACGGTTTAGGGATAAAGCCCATGGTTTAAGGGAAGAGGTCATATGGATGCGGGGTTGGCCCTTAGGGGCTGGCCCCTTTCATTCCCGCCCGTCATCAGTTTCAAACTTTAAATCTAGATGGTTCTGCTAGCTCTCAATGGCCGTCGTTATGGCCCAATGGCAAGGCGTTTGGCTGGTGCGGAGGAGGTTGCGTGTTCAAAACTTGCCAATGCTAAAAATTTTACAATGCGCCCATAGGATATGATGATGTCATCTTGAGCCACGTGGCGGCCTCCGAGCCTGCCACATGGCAGCTTGCTATTGGCTGCCCAAAAGGAATATTCCATGGAATATTCCAAGGAATATTTTGTGGAATATTCTTTTATAATTTTTTTTTTGAAAATTCAAAAATTAAGGGTTATTGGGCGATTTTGTTTTTGTCATAACTTTCTCATATGGCGATCGTTTTTTGAACCATTTGCGCTGTCAGAATCAGGAGGACGACCTCTATCCGGTCGTTTAGGTTCGAGGCAGTTATGAGAACTTTCATTTTTGAGCATTTTACGACACTTGGGACATGAGCCCCTGATCACAACTCCCCAGCCACCAACACTATGGACAGCAGAAGCCATGCATAGTGGAAGCTTTTCCCTTCTTCCTATGCCTCGTGACAATTTTCTAGGAATTTCTTGCATAAGAATTTAGACTAGTTAAACTAGACACCCTACGTGCACTGCTCGGCAAGTGCAACCACCAACGCAGGCACCTCATCCACGCGACACTTCTGCATGAGCTTACTTACTAGTATCTATGTCAAAACTTTAACTACTTTGTTGTTGATGCTAGAGATTGTGGAGGCCCTCTTTTTCTTCTCCAACTTGTATTTTTTTTCATGGCCTTCACGATGGCCAAATCACTGCTCTTTCCCTCCGAAATATTTACGAGGTCCTCTCCTTTACACAGGAGCCAGGTAATTCAATGGATTAGGTGGTCTGTGATGGGGATGGAATCCTCAAGCCACAAACACCCACCATGCACTAGGAAGACGAGCTTCCTGATGATGAAGATAGTCACTGAGGCATCGTGGTAATGAGGCACCTAGAGCAGGTTTAACAACCCTTCGTTTTCAACTCTGCGTAACCACTTGGGTGGCTCCAACTCTATGACTCTCGCTGCAGTGTTCTGCTTTGGCTTCACGAGCTACATGGTCCCCAGGTGAGGGAATTTCTCTTGGTCGGTGAGATGCCAATCTTCAAAATTCAAGTTCAGCACCTCTCTGAAGAACGTGCCCTCAAGAATGATATCATCCAGGAGGAGTGGAGTTTGCAGAGAGCTCTTGCTATCATTGAGGTTCTTGGGCACCTTTTCCTTCCCCTTCTACGGGGGGATACACATGGGTAGATCTATTAGAGGGTGTGCAGCCTTGATTTATTCCTCCATGTCATCATCCTCGTCATCTTCAATTATGAGATCCTCAAGGTCTTCTTCCTCCTCATTGGTTTCCAGGTTAACTGCTTCTCTTTTTCCTCCATTGTTAATCTGGTTCGGAGCGGGTTTCGAGGGGACATATGTACCAGAATCATTCACTATTTATCTTTCTTGGTCTCGGCATGCATGGTGATTTAGTGATTTCCACAACAATCTCAGTGTCTTCGGGGGCATCTTCTATGGTTAGGGCCTACGCGGCTTCTTCAACGGTCATTTCTGCGATTTCCCTTACTTCTTCAGACACTGCCATCTTGTTCGTTAGAAATCTCTCAACCGTTCACTTAGGTGCTCAACCAACACTCTCCACAAGACAAACAAGTCTTGGTTTGGGATACTGGGGGTGCACGATAGCTCAATTCGCAAATGACCAAGTGTTGTTTGCTCGGAAGCCCTTTGTAATTTATAGTGCCTTTTGAATTTGAATTTGACTGTTCCCACCAAATTCAGTCCATTAATGCTCCCTTGGCAACAGACTTTCCAAATATTGCCCATAAAGCGCATCTCAAATGCATGTCACCCACTCCATTTAGTCTCGAGTTAAACATCACATCATGAATAGTGACTACAATGGTCACTTTCCAGCCAACCTGTGCAATAGCGCAACCCCCCTTGCGTGATCGTAGACCTTGTGACACTTTGCTCCTGCGTGCAGTCCCAACATCCCGCAACTCCTAGGTAGAGTAGTTTATAGTCTCGTGCCTCCTTTCAACTTCCTGGAGTCCTAAGACTGTACTTCCTATAGCTAGTGAGGTGGACGCATCACCTATATAAGGTTCCAATCGGTCATCCATCACTTTTCCTCGAACAGTTCCATCTTTTCGTCATACTGTCTGTGTCGTGCACTTAACCATATGTATTGTGCCACCATGGTGATACCTTTAGTAATATACGGTCCAATCCAAGGCATCAAGATTATCAACTCTCGGTGGTAGTCCAAAAATTTGTCACCGTAGTCGTGCGCACCATGTTTTATCATCCCGATTTTCTTGTCAAGAAAATACTTTTGTATTTCTCCCTCAAGCTTCTTGACTTCTGTTTCCACTAGAGCACTTTTCTCCCTTAAGTGCAGTCCTTCTTTCATGAGTTCTTGGAGCTTAAGATCATCCTACCAGATCTCTTCTTTAGGTCCCAAGCGTTCTTCTTTGTTCATCTACGCTATCCCTCCTTCCAAAGCTCCGCAAGCGGTCATATCCACTAGCACTGCTATGCGCGGACTAGGCATATTACCCTATGTTGGGACTACAACATTCGCCATATTTCAGCCTCAGAGGCGCTTGCCCCATTAGTTTCTTGCATGTTGTCCTATAAACCCACAGAACTGCTGGTACGCGCAGGTCCCAATCCCTTCGCTACGCATCATATACCTTGTTCAATGCTTCGCACACTTCGTTAAAAGCTTCTGTGTGGATAACCTTCTGCACACTCGTTCTTTCCGCACTCCATCATCCCAACATGAGGGGTCATTCATGCAATTTACTTGCCTGCACATGCTTATGACCATGTCCCCTAACGCGAAGTCCGTGTACATCTGCTTAGGTTGTTTAACATATGCATGTACCCACCTAAACAGGTGCGCACAAAAACCATTCCTATCTAGTATTATTGTCTGTTAATCATATCTAAGGCTTCCCGAGACAAATGCGCATCATTCTTTTGCAATTGCACCAGTCCCCAAAGCTTCCTTGGTGCGTGTCTCACCACCTCGCAGCCGTAGTGCACAGTACCCATTTCAAAGCCTCGAAACGTTTGCGTTCTGACACCTCTCTTTCAAATCTATTCAAGAAAGCATCTACCTCACTTAACCCATCATAAGTAGGCAGATCCCTTACCTCTCTCAATATGCAATGCAATGATCTTGTCATCATGTTACAGTTCAGCGTGGCTACCTCATGTAACTGTTTTTGCCATCTTTATATCTGCTTGTTTGAATCCTATGTATAGGAGCTTTCCCGCTCCCATGAGATTTGTCCATTCGTGGTGATATTTACCTAGTTTTGTTCTCATACGATTATCTTGTAGATGCAGTCCAAGTCATTGTCTCTTTCATAGTCACACACTAACTCCATGTAGCGCGATCCTTCTGCAGGGTCCAAAGGTATGACTACGCGTAAGGACTTGTTCTCAAATCTTGTGCTTCTTTAGGTTTATCACCCTATTCATGTCAGTGGCCCAACATATTCCTAATAGCCTGGGTAGGGATTACTGTCATTAACAATCTATATCACTTCAAAGTCTACTAGCACACTTTCTCCTTCAATATCCACTTTGATTCCCTGCAATTTCCCCATAGGTATTATCTTTTGTTGGTTCACCATTCGCAGCTGGATAGGAGACCATTGTAGCGTAGGCATCCCCATGTGCTCCCATGTCTGCTTCGGCAGAACGTTCACATCTGATCCTAGGTCCAAAATCACTTTTTCATCCCATGTTACCCAATCTGCACGGTCAACCTCATTTCTCTTCCCGTCCTCGTCGCATTCTTTCCAATCTTCCAGGCTATGGGCGGTTCTCATGGTGCAGTCCCAGCGCATCTATTAATGAGTTCTTGCACCCCTTTTACATCCTTATTGTCGTGTATTACCTTCATGCATGTTTCTAGGATTGTTGTGAGCATCGATGTATCCATTTCTGGTTTTGTTCTATCTTTGCTTCCTAGAGTGGAGGCATCAATGAAGCTCCTCTTGGCTTCCATGAAGGTTTTCTTAGCACGCTCCAAATAAAACTCTGGCTCTTTCGTCGGAGCCTTGCGAACCCAAGTACTATCTTCAGGCTACTTGTCGTTATCCTCTCCTATCGTAATTCCACTTCGAAGCATAATGTTCACGTTGAGGTCTTCCTCGCATAGCTCAAACCTCATCATTTGCAGGTTCTGAATCGGGGGAGGTTGGAGCACTCCCTTGTCGCACAACCTAGCTATTAGTGTGGGACAATCCTTTGTCTCGTGATCAAACAAGGTACAATACAGGCATGATAGATGTGTTGGATTCATAAAATCATGGGCATAATGTCCTGGAACCCCGCAATTGTAACAAATCAAGTGTCCGCGACCTCTTCCAGGTCCTCCTCCACCTCGACCTCATCCACACCCCTGAAATCTAGTTCACGCCATCCCTGCATTCTGGTCAAGGGGCTACATTTTGGCCCGAACTCTGTAAGTGGGAGTCCTATCCATCATTAACTCATAGCTTCTATAGGTGCGCTCATCATGTCCCACTGATCTATAGAAATTACAAAACAGTTGTTGAAAATTCTACATGTACTTCTACAACAGATGACAATTGTCCGTAATATGCTTTCCTCCTATTTGACAAATCGTGCACCATAAAGCAGGTGCCGCGCTGGGTCCTGCTTGTGCCTCTGGTATTAACGACATTGGCCCTCCTCCTGCGAGGTAATTCGCGAACACCATGTAGTTGTCCTTGTCATGTCCCTAACTCTTGCACTTTATGCACCATACTTCTTTGCACACTTCCGGGTGAACTATCTTGTCCTGTTTCAGACTCTACATCTCAAGGCATAAGTTTTTCAACTGCACGTGGATCTGTTGAACTCCCAGGTTAGGATCCTGTATTGGGGTCTCATGCAGTCTCATCGCTATCTCCAAGGCCTCTACCTGAGTCATTAACCTCTGTTCTAACAATGCATTCCTCAAATGCGGCGTTAGCGATGCTACAAACCATTCATGGTGTTTTCCATCCATCAAAGTCATATTAGCTTTGTGAATTATACACTTCAGTCAAATCCAACTCCCAAGGAGTCTCACCTAGTAGCATTGTGATCTCCTTGAACCTGATGATCGACTGTTCCTCTGACTTTCACCTGCTAAATTCTTTGTTCAACACAATTTGGATATTCACAACCCCCACATTTGGATTTTCATTAGAATACTTAATATACCAGGTCAACACGTAATATTGTAGAGTGCTAACCAGTCTCGCTTTCTTTACATTAGAATTTGTAACTCCTTGTGCTTCCCATACGGCCCTTACATGAACCAAAACTAGTATGGATCATCATTTCCTATTCCCTTGAATCCTTGCAACTTTATCATGCTTGCCATGTCAACTTGTGGTGGTGGCAGAGGTGGTATGGGTGAAGATGGGGGTGAAGCTGGTGAAGCTGGTGGTGGTGTGGGTGGGGGTGGTATGCGCGGAATCCTTTGTCTCAGAAAATTGATCACACTTCTTGGTGAGACATTCACGAGTTCTTCCTCGTCCCCTTGTGGAGGTGAAATTAAGGGGCTAGTTTCTAGTTCTATACTACTTTTTGTTCCCGTAAATTCTACCACTTCACGTAGCCCCGAACATAAATGTATTTGCATAATCCATTTTTCACATAGTAGCATCTTAATCCAAGTGTTCAGAGACTTAGCATACTTACATCGCGGTCCTTTGAGGAAGTGTCGCTTTGCCTCGCTATAGCTAACTCAAGTATCTACCAAAAACTCAGTAATGAATCCTCCTATAATTGATCAAGCCAGTGATCAACAGTGGTCATGATCTTATCCTCCGATGCTTTCAATTTGTGCACCAAATCTGGGGTCCACACAATATAATTATCAAATTTCCACCTTCCTTGGCTATTTGCTAGCTTCGCAACCCACTCGTACAGCTCAGTAGGGAAATATGCAAAGAAAATTTTGTGGATTTCTGTGTATAGGTAGCATTCTAACCACTTTTATTTTGATAGTCACAGATTCCTATATTCCTATGCCTCGAACTCATGAATGTTCCTATCCAACCAATTTTTAATTTCTTTCTTATTTGGATTCCAGTGATATGACATCGGACATCACTATGCAGATTCCAGTCTTGGCAACGGAACCATTTGTTGACTTATTGGGGCCTAACAAATGTTCGAAGTTAACTAGCCAAACAAATCCCTATACTACTGGCCGTTTCGGCAACAGTCCGCGAAGCGTGCACTGAGGTCTCACCCGAAGTAGTATCGGAGGATGTTGGAACCAAGTTTCTACACCCTTGAGATGTTTGCGGGGTCGATTTAGTCCAACTGTGAATACCTTCGTGCAGGGTGCTTTACGCACTCTCCTGTCCTACGAGGCCTGCACGCGCTTCTTATACCTAACTTCACGCAACACTAACCAGTGGCTATGGGGCTTTCGCACTCCTAGGGCATTAATCTTCACTATTTCGTGGATCTTACTTATCTTCTTATAACAATTAGTTATCTTCGCGTACACAAATGCCTTATGTGATATTTACATGTTTAGCACATTCATATAAGTTCGCGCATCAAAATCATAGTAAACTTGCAATTCATACCCAATATACTTCAATTCATAAAATAGAAAATGATACACATAAATATGGTAAAACTTCTCTTTATTAATGCTTCAATCAGTTACAGATTCAATTTGCTCTGCGCACATAGCTACAGGGGTCCATGCACTTAGCTGTAGGGGTCCATGCACTCAGTTGCAGACTACTAGGCCTCTGCACACTTAGCTGCAAACACTTCTCCTACTCTACGACCCAAAGATATGACTTACACTTTTATTCAATGCGTCATAGCTTGATTTCTTCTTTTCATTAGATTATGTTTTCTACACTTAGAGTCTCGCTCTATTTATACAATTCCATGGTCCGTGGACCATGGGTAGATCTTTCAGACCAACATTACATTACAATAATGAGGGCAGATAACCCTCTGACTCATTTACCATATTCACTCTCCGCGCCCACAAGTCGCGGAGCCTTTACAATGGACTTAGTCAAAACTTGGTCTTTAAGCCCCAAAACTTGCCTTGGGGGGATCCCATGCCCAACAATTTGTTCCAACTAAAGCTTAAGACTAGTAACTCAACCCACAGTTGTCGTCGGGCTCTAGATTGTTTGTTAAAGCAAGACTCTAGGACTAGTAACTCAACCCACCGAGGGCTCTAGAGAATTTTTCCAACCAGGGCTATGAGACTAGTAACTCAAGCAATGTTGTTAAAGGGCTCCACATGTTTTTCTAACCAAGGCTCCAGGAAGTAGTAACTCAACCCAAGCTAAGGAAACACGAGTACCAACCAAAACAAAATAAGGAAATATACCCACAATCTCCATGGCTATCCAGGAAATGATAAGGCTAGGAAATCCATTGTCAATCCAAGAAATCCTCCATGCCAGTGACAGATCATGACCAATAATCCACATGCATATGTAATGCATGCCAAAACTAGTGAGGAAAACATACATGCAACTTGGTACCTGCAAGAAAATCCTATTGTAATTGTTGATCCCAATGTCCTCTTCTACTTTCTTGCTCCTCCTTTTCCTTCTTGCTCCAAAAATCGAAGTATGGCACACCCTCCAAAAGTGCTCCAAGAAAACTCTATGTCTCCAAGAATATGAGAGAGAGAGAGAATAATGAAAGAGCTCCAAAACTAAACCACGAAAGGTTACCAATTGATCCTCAGAAGCCTTTCTATGAATGAGGCCTCTATTTTTTTCATTTTCCATTATTTTCCTTTATTTTTCTCCTCACTTGCAACCTGTGACCATTCACCTCTCTTTTATCCTAATTTACATTATTTTCATAAATAAATGTGCCAAAAATGTCATTTTTCTTTTCCAAAGCCTTATCCATCTCCTTTGCCAATTTTCTTAGCCATTAATAACCAAACGGACACCTACACTAGGATGTCTTTCCCAACATTCAACTTGGAATAAGTGTCCCATCAATTGTGGTTACTATTTTTCCTTTATTAACTTTTATTACATGGAGTTTTCACCAGGTTTGTTACACTATCAAGAGCTTTGCAAGTCAAAATATTAGACCTTGAGTTAAGATGAATCCTCTCAAAGATCGATATATCTTGCGTTAAGATGAATCTAGATTGGTTAAATTATTATTTTTT
The DNA here is from genome assembly GCA_000404065.3 of Pinus taeda. Taxonomy (NCBI): domain Eukaryota; kingdom Viridiplantae; phylum Streptophyta; class Pinopsida; order Pinales; family Pinaceae; genus Pinus; species Pinus taeda. The sequence goes on along the minus strand of APFE031629874.1, from coordinate 20,241 downwards.
ATTAAAGTTATTATGATAAGTGCACATAAATTACTTTTCATTTTATATTTGAAAGAATTATTAAAATTTATTTAAAATATATTTTATATATTAAAATACTAACTTAATTATATTAAAATTCTTTAAAATTAATTTACATATTAAAAAATATTAACTAAAAACAAGTGAATGATAGCGATATCCAAAACACTCACTACGATTATGAATTTGGACAAAAACTGAGAGCCTCCTTTTTATTAGATTAATGAAAAATTCTTTAAAGGAATTTCTACCAAAAGCCAAATGCTATATACCAAATTGGATGGTTCAACTAAATAACTGAAGCTCAAAATGATGTTGCACAAAATTGTTCTTTGAGTTTGACTGTAAATATTTTACATGAACAACATTCGAGAGTTCTATAAAAGGTACCATCGGGAGATTCCCAGTGCTTGCACTGACACACTTATTGGTTTTTAGAGATTTAGTTACACCATTCCGAATCCAACCAGAGAGGTTTTGTATATTTCTAGCTATAGAAAGTGTAGAGTTAGAGTAAAGGCTTTAACTCTTGAAAATTTGGTGTCTCACCAAGCCTGTGGAAGAAAATTGGGCAAAATAGAGTTTTACGGCAGTTGAAAATTGAATTCTTGGATCATACCATCCCAAACTATTTTTGGTATTTGAAAATCTTGTTGAGCTGTTGTGCAGATCATTCTTGAATGTGCCAAAATTAGATCCTTTGCAAGTATTTTAGGAAAACTGATTTGAACTTTGGCCTTGTTTGGACGAAAAAATAATTTCCCGAGAACTTGTTTTAGGAGTACATGGATTTTTCTCTGCATTTATACTGGATGGTAAATTGTTGTTAGCTTATGGAATGGGAGAAAATGGAGGCCACATAGTAGATAAAGAGTGGTCCTTGGCATTGAATACTTGGAGAGGATTAGCATCAACATTGTTGTTGTAATTGGTGAGTTCCTTAAAGGTATACGGAAAGGATATGCAACTTTCCTCATTCTCATTCGTCAATCAAGAATTAAAAGAATGATTTATCCTGAAGTGATATTTACAAAACCCTAGGATGAATGATTCAAACCAACTAACATGACTTCCACTTACATAGTTTAAAAAACTTCTCCCTCTCTTGCAATCATTGATTTTATGATGGTTAGATTATCAAAACTACACTAGGTTCATATTTTCTGAGAGATTCAAAACCCTATAGTTAGATGCTCAGATAGGAATGTACAAGTCCAATTATCCCTATTTTTCAAATCATGTGCACATACAAAAATTTTCTCTTGAGAAGCTCCACCGATACAGGAATTTTTGGCCAATTTTTCACAACAATCTGGTCATGATGATGAACCACACTTGGTTCGAAACGCATCGACCAAAAAACTCTCTCATGTGAGACTTTGTTTAATTCATTATGGATCAGAAAAGCTTGAATACAAAAATAATAATCTTGTCTAGGTTTTTCTCGCTGAGTAGCGTAAAAACATAAAAACATAGTTAACACAATTATAATAAATTATGAACAATTAAGGATTAAACCAACTATTATTTATATCATTCACTCTTCGATTCTTATCAAGTACTGTCCCTTTCACACGAAGTGCTAGTTTGTTGAGAAATTCTTCAAAAGCCCTTGTTATCTGCAGTCTAGACTATGCATGTTCAAATTTTTTGGGGTTTTTAGAAACTTAAAAGTGAAATATTTGAAAGGAAAAACTAATTTCTTGACAAGATTCATAACAACAGTGGCACCGATATGTTTTCAAACAATGTATTAGTGAAGAATTATGCTTCTTCGACTAGGAATCAACTCATGATATGCCTAAACTCTAGGCATTATAAGAAAAATGATGTGAGTATTAGTAACCCTATCAATAGCGCATAGTCTAAAAGACTCACATATTGGCTCAGAAAATGATGGAAATTCCGGCAATATTATCATAAAATCTAGCAAAATTTTTGAAAATTTGTTTTATAACTGTCAAACTTTAGGATTTTGGGTGCCTCAGGGATTCTTGATGGTGTTGAATCCATTTACACCATCAAAAAAATGATTCAAACACTCCAACAATTTGATTTTTTGATTTTTTTTTTATTTTTTTACAGGATTCCAAGTCTGACTTAAAAAATCCCTTCTTCCTTCTCAACCATGTGAATCCTTCAATAATGAGAATTAGGAAGAACCAGTGGGGTTTGAATGTAAGACTGGAATGGTCTTATTTTTTTTAAATGCAACATCGTACTATATCACATAACATAGTTATGTTATTAATTATTAATATTATGTTGTGTTGTTTGATGAAATAATATTGGCAAAATTATGGGTTGTCAAAATAGCCAATAATAAATTGACTATTTTTTCTCAATTTTGTTTTAAGTCTTGTTTATTTATTTATTTATGTAGTTTTACCAAATCAAAATGGTAAATAGGTGAGAACAAGAAAAATTATAACATCTCTTCCATACTAGGCTAGATAACACCTATGAACACAAATTAAACTTTTATTATACATTATAGATTTACTTATTATTTATTAATAAATATTAAAATATTACTAATTTCCAAGTTTAAATTTTTAATTTTTAATAATTTAATATATCATAATCAAAGGCCTTAATAAAATGCTTTATACTGTAATTTATTCTCTTTCCCAAAAAAAAACATTAATAATTTGATAAATAAAAGGAATTATCTCAAAAGGACATATCAATTTCAAGAATATGTAGTTTTCTATTGCAACCACTATCACCATCAGTTTTTAATTAAAATTACAATGTCTGGGAGGGAAATACAAATTCCCAATTCTATTGAAATAAATAACCATTAATGGGCCGATTTTGTATATTCCACTATATAACTTATGTTTCTTTCTAATGTTCTACCAATTCAAGAAATTAGAGTAAGGAGGTGTTAATGGTGTTTGACCTACCAACATGTCAGGGAATCTCCCCAGTAAGAAGTCCCAACTAGAACTAAGACCACTTGTAGTAGGATTCCCAGCAGTGGGTAATAAAGCTATGCTTTGATTGTGATAGCGCGCAAAGGTAAGTATGATATCTTTGTTGGAAGCAAGGGTGTGTCCTTGTAGCAAGTCAAGAGAGGTGCATGGGGAGGTTCTAACACACAAAGGGGGAAAGAAGTGTGTGCCTTAGAAGCCTGTAATAGTACGTAGCCTAACAGGAACACACGAGATGAATGACATCATAAGATGGAAAGCAAAATAGTCTACAATCCAAAGTGATGATTTAAACCAACAAGACACTTCAATAAGATTCATACAATCACATAAGAAATAGTCCATACAAAAATGTGTAAGTTAAAACTACATACATTGCTAAAGTACCCATAATAGTCGAACTACAATAACAACACATGCATGAAACATACTAGCTCTATTATACTATATAAAAGTGAAAGTTCCATCCATACATACAACCATGACAAGATTTAGCTCCGATATTGGAAGGTTACAGTAAACACCGCCTACTCCTCCAAAGAGATGTACTCACTCTGCACTATGGAGAAGAAAAGGCTCATCACAATAGTCTCCAAGCCTTCTCTAAGCAATGCCTAGCAAATTCTTGGCTCCAAAAATCCCGTTCTATGAGTTATGAGGTTGTATCTATAACAAAGGGTGGGGTGATCCTTAACATTCCCCATTGTGACTCTTGGACTACCCTCACGACTGTTCAACTTCATTACATAACTCTTTACATTACATATGGTTGTTTGCATTCCACTAATGACACTTGGAATTTCACTTTACAACATATTTACAAAAATGATACATTTTCCTCATATACCCATGTGGGGCAAAAATTTCTTGAGTGAGCCAGACAATACAACACTAAGCACTCAGACGGTTGTGGAAAGACCAGCTCATCGACTGCCTCTCCATGATCCTTGGTGAAAAACTCATGCCATGCTTGAAAGTGCGCAATGGTGTCCTCGTACTCTTTGTTGATGACTTTCTGGAAATGAACTCTTACCTCCATTGCATCCAGGTATATTGATTTGGAATCTTTGTTCAACTCATCCTGTAACATGTGCAAGTTAGTCCTGAGTAAGGCTAGATCGGATGTATATCCACATGTTATCTACATTGACTTCCAAATATGCACTGGTGACCATGAGAATCAACTGATAAAAGTATGCATCGAGCTCCAGTCTGACTTGGTTCTTCTCCTTGGCCTATGTGAGGATACCAATCGATGGGGTGCCATGATTTTTGACAGAGACATCCAAACTCTTGAACACCCATGCGTATGAAGCCTCAACACTAGTGATGATAGGTGGGAGTTCCTCATATTTCCGGATCAAACTTTGGATGTGTGCTTTGTCCAACTCTTCCTATGAATTCATCATCTTCTACAAGTGAAGTGGGGCTCCCTTGTACCTCATTTTCCATGTATGTACATGATTAACTATGGCATGTATATCTATGAGTGCTTGCGCTATCTTGATGCAGCGATGTTGATCACCATGTAGGTGGACAACTTCCTTGTGCACGATGACGAATCTGTCATGCAGACTTCGCATGATTGTCTCAAGAGTCGATACTTCAACAAGTATGGCTTTCTTCATCTCTGCACTAGTGGATCCTTTTGATTGTTCCTCTCTCTACCTCGATGCTTGAAACTCTTTAGCCATGCTCTCATTTTCTGATATCAAGAACTTCACACTCAAGCTCTTGGATTTGGAATATGCCTTCACACCATCGACAAAGGTATTTGGATGTCTTCATACATTTGACACAATCACCGGTTCTTTAAAGTGCATTGGTGATCAATGCTCATCCGGGGTGCATGGTCTACGTGCTCTTTCACTCAGGACTTGCTCTACCTTTGGAGATGGTGAAGGATGTGGGGTAACCTCAGTTTATTTTGGTATGAGGTTGGTGTCCTGATCTTGCTCTGATTGCTCCATCTTCATGTCCTTTTGTTCTACTATTGGTTCATCCTGCAGAGCAAGTTCTTGTTCCCGCGGCTTCTCACCCTGTTCCTCATCTGTTGTTGGTTCAAAGTCTTCAACCTGTATCAGTGATGTCTATGCTATCTATGCACCTTCAAATTCCCCATATTCCTATTCCTACTATTGTTCGTGTTCCTGTTCATGCTCATGCTACACTTCCTTCTATCTTCTACACAACTCTTGTTTTTCTTTGGGCTTCTATTGTACTTCATGCAACTTCCTTTATGCTTCTTCCAGTTTGTGTTTCTCCCTCTTTCTTTTCACTATTCTCCTATTGTGTTGTCGCCTCTTTGCATATATATCCAAAGCTACTCTCTCCACTAGTGGGTCTTCCTTAAACTTGTAGCTTTTCTCCTTCTTTATGCTTTCAAAAATATTCCTCTTGCCTTTTTCTTGCTTAGGTTTGCTGCTTGTTGCTGTCATTATTGCTACTCCCTGTGGTGTTGCCTCCTTGAGTGCAGCTAGCCACTCTACTGCCATGATGATTGGTTCATTGAGCCTAGAGGAGTTATAAATATATATCCATGGGTCTTCCTCTAGCCAATGACATGCCCCATGGATCTAGGAATAGTACAATCTCGCACAGTGGTCCCTACATAATCCACGTGGATCTTATAGATTCAAACTCTTGGTTCTGAAATTAAACTTATTGAAGTACTCAACTTCAACATATGCTTCTTTAAAACTCCATATCTCTCGATTCGAAAAGGAATCACAGACCATGTTCCCTTCTTCTTCCTGTGGAATCTAGTTGATAACCCTATCGAGATGTGGTATGCAACCACCTGCATGACCAACTTATCCATGGAAAACCTTGGCAACACATGCAAAGCTTTCTTGGTGTCGTACATCCTGATGAAGGTGGCATTGGGTTAGGCATACTAACGTTCAATGTTTAGCAACACCTCCATTGCTGCCTCAAACATGCAAGGCAGATATTGTTCAAAGATCATCATGTACAAAGGGGCGATGAAATGGTTAGATAGTCTACCCATGAATCCTCGGTAGCTGCAGTCTAAGAGCAACTTGCAATATACGTTCAAAACATTCTCTTAAGGTGTTCATACCCAACCCATGCCAAGAAACTATTGATTAGCACATATTGCATCAAGCAGGTAGGCAGACATGAAGAATCATGCTTGTTGATCCTTGGGCAAACACCAAGCATTGGATACATGTGCTTTCAGCTAGAGAGCGAATGTGTTGGACCAGTTGAAAGGTTTTCCTTCACTTGCCAACTGATTTGACATAGCAACCCAACTCCACGGGAAGGTCCCCGTACTCCGTTGGCCATACAAACAACATGCGAAGATGACCAAGAATTGGTAAGCCTTTCTGAGTGTCTTCATCTTGTTTATCTAGTTTGGTGTCATCTTGGACTTTGTTGGATCCCTTACCCAATGATTCAAGATGTCTCTTGGATTCATGTTGTTGTTGGGATTGTAGAACGTTGCATCCATCCTACTCACGAGAAGTGGAAAATGGTACATCTACTGATAATATTTTGTTGTGAAGGAAGCAACGTGTACTCCACTGACACTACTGAATATTATTTTCTCCGAATGAGTGTGTGAGACAATCTAGTGGATCACATGTTTGGGAATATGGGAAACCTGAATGCCACCTTGTACAATCCTGAGTTATGAATATTGACATAGACCTCTCGATCCTCCAAATTCTCCTCGAAGATGCCTACGAATATAGTGTTGATGTCCTTCCATGTGATCTTGATGTCTTTCTCGATGGATAGGTGTGTGTCTTTATACACGGGAAAGCTCATAGACCCCTGTTAAATCACATCCCTAGTACTTCTTTCAATTGTCTTTTGATCCAGCTCTCTTGAAGGCCATGATATATGTACTACTAAGAAGATGCTCAAAAACCTATGATACTCAGAGATAGAGAATACAGTCACAACAAAACAATTTCAGCTAAAAGACATCAAGCAACTTGAGAATCAATTGAGCAACAAACTGGTGACTGTTGGGAATGATTTCGCAACAATTATTCCAAGAGGCTGGGAGACTATCAGCTACAACTGCACATTGTATAGTCTCAACTACTAGTAAGGCTGACTGTTGACTAGAATTGCATATTGCGCAGTGCAGTGAGGTTGACAACTATTTGAAACTACATAATGAGAAAAAAAGTCATGCTATTTTGCTGGCTGGAACTGTGAATTGTGTAATTCCAGTGGGTAGAACTGGGCACTTCCACCCAAGATTGTGTAGAGAACAACTAGGAGCTAGTGTGGGTAGCCTAGGTGCAATTCTTGGAGGCATGGTAGAGCCATGACTGCTAGGAATACACTGAGCATTATCGGAGGCACAAGACCTGGGCCAAGATAACCAGGATCTCCCTAATGGAAACATGAAAATGTGAAGGACTGAGTGTGTGTGCAAAGTTGTTGCAGATGTAAGTGAATAGACATGCACACAATTTAGGCAAGTGAAAAAATCAGTGAAATGAAAAAACCAAGAAGCTCATGAAGAGAGTCACTGCAACGACGACTATCAGTGTAGAAACAATGTTATGCATGAGACACTAAGGAAAGGTAATGAAAAACTTGAAACAAAAATTATAGAAGCTAAAACACATTGAAATGCCAACGTTCATTCAATAAAAAAAAGTAAAAAACACTCATACATGCCCAAAACTAAAATGCGATAGAAAAATCGGCAAAACGCATGAAAAGAAAAACTTACCCAGAAAAGCTATGCTGACTGTGTCGAATGTTCCTAGATGCCCAGGGAATTCTAGAGCTTCAAGATCGAATGTGAAGAATGAGCTCTGAGGTGTCGTTTAAATAGATTTGGTAAGACTAGGGTTTATGATGTGCATGCCAGAAATATAAGAAAAAACAACACTTGGTGGGGAGTTTCTAAAATCGACTTTGCATGTAACTCCTGTTGCTAAAAATAGATCCCTAAAATCTAGGGATGATTTTTCAATTTTTTCTTTTTTATTTTTTTGGAAAAGCTTCCCGGCATGCAAGGATTGTGCAGTTCTTGAGGGAACTAAGCAACCCAGCGGCACATGTAATGGGAAATCACTGAGGGAAAACGTTTGTGTTGTTTCTGGGCTCAGTGGCCTTGGCTGGCTGGCCAGCTCTGTGTAATTTTCTAGAGAAGTGATGATGGCCTGCTCTACGCATTTTTTCAGAGCAGTGATGCTTTCCAATTCTAAGCATTTCTGGAGAGTAGTGTAGTTGGCCTGGGCTTCTCTGTGCATTTATGGAGTGCAGTGCAAGTTAGCCTACTCTGTGCAATTCTGGAGAGAAGTGCAGGCTAGACTGCTCTGTGAAATTTCCAGAGTAAGGATGGCTGGCTTGCTCTGCCCAATTTTTGAGTGTAGGGTAGTTGCTAGAATACTCTATGCAATTCCTGAGGGGAGGACAGGCTGCCCTGAGGATTGCGTAGTTATTCCCGAAAACCGGTTGAACGAATGTGAACCAAGTGTTGGGTCAATTTGTGGTTGACCAATAGGACAAGAGAGTGAAAAAAAGCCGCTAGACATTAGATGAAATAAAATAAACACAAGTATCTAATCAATGCAGGATAGATGCTATGATTTTGAGGAGGGGGGCTAAAAAACGAAGTGAAGGAAAAAATTTGGAGGGTGGTTGTAGCCACTAAGACATTGGTGATGCACTATTAGATTCCCCAGAAGTATTGATCGATTCTTTGATTTTCATGGCTTCAACACTAAGCTTGAGTTAAAGATATAGTCCCTACCATTCTCTCAGTTGATCAACACACATACCAAGCCAAGTCAACTCAGTTGTTTCGATTGGGGATGAGAGGTATATTGGTGCACAATTAATATAGATGTCAGAGTCTTACTTTCATCTCTGGTGTTGCTCCAGTCCCAGCAGGCTTGGACAATACCCCGACAGAGTCACACAAGAACAAAAGCATCACTCCACTATGAGAAAGCCTGGTTAGTACCTTGGTGGAGTAACTTGCATCACCCCTCTACACAGGAAACCTTTGTCTTCTTTCGCTTTTTTTTTTTCATTTTTTCCATTTTCAAAGAACTGCGCATAGGATCTTATTTATTTCGGAGGTGGAAGAGGGATCCTGAATTATTGAGAGAAGAAGAGGTTGTCCCTTCAGAGAAGTATTTTACATATTCCTCTGACACTAGTTGTTAAGGTTTTCACCCTCACCTTACTCTACTTGACTGAGCTAACAAGGGTTAACCCAAGAAAACTAATTAGAGTGGGCGGTATTAGTTAAAAATCAAAGCATTGTGTTTTCACCAAGACTCGCTCTAAACATAATGTATTTTCCATCAAGGTATCATTGAATGAAGACAACAAGCCCTTTCATAAAGAGAGAGGACAACAGATAACCAGGTGTTGGTAGTTGTACAAGTCCTCTTGTACTTTACCTTTCTTGTTCCAAGAGACACACATTGTTTCATGTGAACTAAACCTATGGGTGAAAAACATGCAAGAAAACCAGAAAGCAAAGGATAGAAGTAAATGAAAGAAAATAAAGAAATAAAAGAAAGCAAGCAAGCAACACAAACAAAGTAAATAAAGAAAGCATGAAAACAAATAAAACAATAAGGTAAACACTAATCCTACTCTTAAACTAAACATTGCATGGGCCTCTTCACGTAAAGTGATATTTGAAATCTAGCCATCGATGCATTGGTTGATCCATGTTGGTGAAGGTGTGGTTTACGAGAAAGGCAAGCGTGTAAACCATCAAATAAGAAAAATATAATAGTGAAGACCGAAATGCTCTGAGTTTAAAAATGTCCATAGAAATGAAAAGAATAAAAACGGAAGATAAGCATTCTGTAGATGTATCATGATTATGCATCACACTATGTGTAGATGATAAACATACACACTCTTTTGACCATGAGAAACAAGAAAACATGAGAAAGAAATACAACTTACATTTAACAAAAGTGCTCGATGTGTATGATTCCTCCAATGGATGAGCGATATGGTCATGTGATTCAAGTGGGGGATGTGAATTATGTGAACTAGATTAATCTTCAATGTAAACAAGAAAGTGATGAGGAACCTTGGGTGTTTCAACATATTTCCGATCTGAATTGGAATTAACCTAAAGATAGCAAGGCCTTGACATAACCATCAGCTTGGGCTGAAGTGCCTCAATAGATTGTGGGGTTTCCACTCCATCAACAGGTAGATCATTGAAGATGGGTAGTTTAGAAAGATCAACAGTGAATGGATCATCATCGTGATCAAATGAAGGAGAAAAGAGATCACGACAACCATGATCATAAAATTCGATATGTTCATCGACATCCTCATGATCTGATGAATCGTATAGAGCGGTTGATGAGAAGAAAGAATGTTCACCCTCTACGTATCTGAAAATGATAGATGAAATATTGAGTGGATTTGCAAACACAAATGTGTCATCTCCGCTATGTAATGAGACACTGAATTCTGGTGTACCGTGTGAATGATCGAAAGTAAATGCATCCAAGAATGAACTCTCACACAGAAAATTAACAATGGAAGAATCACCAAAGGTCAGGGAACAACGGATGAGGTGCAGAAAAAGGGAGGTAATCCTTCATCGTAGAATCTTCCTCAGATTCCCACACGTACTTATCATAAATGATAGTGCAGGTTGGCTACTCAACACCAACTCCATCGACAACTTGATCCTCGTGAACATCACGTGTGGAGTCTGGAACGAGAGAACACAACATAGTTTAATCCAGAGGATCAACATAATGCGGGGATAGAGGTTGAGGAAACAAGTCCACATGACAAATAATAGTTTCTTGAGCCAAATATGCATAGAAATCAAGAGCAAGTGGGGTGGGAGGACGCGACAATTCAACAAATGGTTGTGCACCTTCTTCCACCTCACATTGCAGAGCTAAAGATGTTTGATGAAATGAGGACAGAGAGTCACTTTTGACAACGACCTTGTCCACCTTGGATTTAGTATCTCTAAAACCAAGGAATGTTGGGATGGGTTTCAATGATTCTAACACATGTGGATTTTCAGATTGTGAAGAAGATAGTGAAATATTTCATGAAGAAATTTCCAATCAATTTCATCCTCTGGAATTGAAATGAAAGATTACGAAAGTGATCCAAAAATTGCAACAAGGATTCATCAAGGGCTTTCCGTAACTCGAGAATTTTTTTGTTAAGTGCTTTATGGTCAAAGTGATGGAAAGCACAGTCTATCTCTTCAACAAAGTGATTAAAAGAGTGAATAGATTTATCAGGTGGTGTGACACACCATTTCAATGGTTGCCCTCGAAGTGTGAATGCGAACAATAAATAGGCCACATAATCCTCAGGTTCTTCCAAGGTATCATAGAGATCTTCGAAAGTAGCTCTATGCCTAGGCCAAGCTATCCCTCCTTCACCTTCATATGTGTATTGTGACAAGTCATTCGAAAAATCCTCTGGGATTTCAAAGTCATTTCCATAAGACATACATCTCGAAGGATGAATTGTACAGTTAGTCATGAAAGATGTGTAGAGATTCAAAATAGAGTTTGAGGACTCAATTTGTCATCTAATCCTCCTTCTAGCACCAGAAATGTTGACGATGATGTACTTGCCAACATGTCAAGAGATCTCCCTAGTTAGAAGTCCCAACTAGACCTCAGACTGTTTGGAGTAGGACTTCGAGTAGTGGGTAGTAAAGCTATGCCTTCACTGCGATAGCGTGCAAAGGTAAGAATGATATCTTTGTTGGAAATAACAGTGTGACCTTACAGCGAGTTAAGCTAGATGCATGGGGAGGTTCTAACACACAGAGCGGGAAAGAAGTGTAATCCTTAGAATCCCATAATAGTACACATCCTGAAAGGAATACACGAGTTGAATGACATCACAAGATGGAAAGAAGAATAGTTGATAATACAAAGTGACAAGTTAAACCAAAAACATGCTTTACTAAAATTCATCCAATCACATACGGAATAGTCCATACATAAATGCGCAAGTTAAAAATACATACATTTCTAAAGTCGCCAGAATAGTCGAACTACAATAACAACAAATGCATGAAATGTGTTGGCTTTGTTATATTATATAAAAGTGAAAGTTCCGTCCATACATAAAACCATGACAACCACTATCTCCAATATTGGAATGTTACAGTCAACACCGCCTACTCCTCCAAAGAGTTGTACTCGCTTTGTACTGTGGAGAAGCAAAGGCTCATCAAAATACTCTCCAAGCCTTCTCTAAGTAATGCCTAGCAAAATCTTGGCTCCAAAAAGCCCGTTCTATGAGTTATGAGGTTCTATTTATAACAAAGGTGGGGTGACCCTTGACATTCCCTATTGTGACTCTTGGACTACCCCCATGACTCTTCAACTTCATTATGTAACTATTCACATTACATATGATTGTTTGCATTCCACTAAAGACACTTGGAATTTCACTTTACAAAATGTTTACAAAAATGATACATTTTCCACATATACCCATGTGGGACAAAAATGGCTTGAGTTAGCCAGACCAGACAACACTAAGACTCAGACAATTGTGGAAAGAACAGCTCATCGAATTCCTCTCCATGATCCTTGATGATGAACTGGCGCCATACTCGGTACTGTGCAATGGTGATCATGTACTCTTCAATGATGTCTTTCTCGAAATGTAATCTTTCCTCCATTGCTTCCAGGTATACTGATTTCAAACCTTTGTCTAACTCTTCCTGTAACATGTGCAACTTAGTCCTAAGCAAGGTCAGAGTGATGATGTACATCCACATGTTATCTGTATTGACTTGCAAATATGCATTGTTGTGCACGAGCATCGATTAATCAAAGTACACGTTCAGCTCCAGTCCGACTTGGTTCTTCTCTTTGGCCTCGATGAGTGTACCAATCAACGAGGTGCCATATTTTATGACCATGACAACCAAACTTATGAACAACCATGTGTAAAAAGCCTCAACACTAGTGATGAGTGGCTTGGAGTTCCTCATAGTTCCAGATTAGACTTTGGATGCTTGCTTTGTCCAACTCTACTTGCCGCTTCATCATCTTGTGCAAGTGAATCAGGGCTCCCTTGTACCTAATTGTCCATGTCTGTACATGATTAACTGTGGCATGTATATCTGTGAGTGTTTGCGTTATCTTGATGCAGTGTTGCTAATGACCATGAAGATGGAAAACTACCTTGTGCACGTGACAAATCTGCCATACAGTCTCCACGTGACTATCTCAAGAGCTGATATTGCAACAAGTATGGATTTCTTCATCTTTTCTCTAGCAAATCCTATTGATTGTTCTCCTCTCTACGTGGTTGCTTCTAACTCCTTAGCCATACGCTCATTTTCTACTATCAAGAAATTTGAACTCGAGCTTGTGGCTTTGGCATAAGCCTTCATAGCGTCATCCAAGGCAGCTCGATGTATGCATACATCTAACACAATCACCCGTTCTTCAAAGTGCACAGGTGATGCATCCTCATTCAGGGTGCACGCTTTATGTGCTTATACAACTCTATGCTCTGACCCATCAAATGTTATTTTTCACACATATGTTCCAAAATTATCCTAAAGGAGAATGGTATCCCCTTGTTCACATAGGACATGCTTTGCCATTGGAGCTAGTGAAGCCTGTGGGGTGACCCTGGTGGCATGAGATCGGTGTCTTGATCCTGTTCCGGCTGCTCCATCTCCATGTCAATATGTTCTACTATCAGTTCATTTTGCAGAACAAGTTCCTGTTCCTGCGACTACTCACCTTGTTCCTCATTTTCTGCTAGTTCAGAGTCTTCAACCTGTATCGACACAATCTACGTTATCTATGCACCTTGCAATTCCTCCTCTTCTTGTTCCTATTCCTGTCATGCTCGTGCTACACTTCCTTCTCTCTTCGGTGCAACCCCTATTCTTCTTTGATCTTTTGTTATACTTCCTACAACTTCCTTTGTGCTTCTTCCAATTTTTCCTTCTCCCTAATTTTTTTAATTATTTTCCTATCGTGCTTTCACCTCTTTGCATATATCTCCAAAGTTACTCTCTCCATTAGTGGGTCTTCCTTAAACTTGTAGCTTTGCTCTATCATTGTGCTTTCCAAAATATTCCTCTTGTCTTTGCCTTGCACTAGTTTGTTGCTGCTCCCTGTGGTGTCACTGCCTTGCGTGTTGTTAGCCACTCTTTTGCCATGTTGATTAGTTCATTGAGCCTAGAGGAGTTATAAAAATATCTCCATGGGTCTTCCTCTATTGCATGACACATCCTGTGGATCCAAGAATAGTACACTCTCTCACAATTGTCCTTGCATGATCCATGTGGATAGTACAAATTGAAATGCTTGGTGCCGAACTTAATCTTCTTGAAGTCCTTTACCTCAGCATCTACTTATTTCAAACTCTGGATCACGTACAACCTAATTTGCAAGGGAAGCATATGCCATGGTGGCTTCTTCTTCCTGTTCAATATAGCTAATAACCTTGTTGAGATGTGGTATGCAACATCCTGCATGACCAACTTGTCCATGGAAAACCTCGGTAACACATTCAGAGATTTTTTCGTGTTGTACATCCCGATGAAGGTTCTATCGGGGGAGTCATACCAATATTCAATGTTCAACAATGCCTCCATTTCCGCCTGAGACATGTAAGGCATATTTTGTTCAAAGATCGTCATGAACAAAGGGGCAATGAAATGATCAGATAGTCTAGCCATGCCTCCTTGGTAGTTGCAATCTGAGAGAAAATTTCTATATATGTTCACAACATTCTTTGAAGGTGTCCGTGCCCAACCCATGCCAAGAAACAGTTGGCGGGCACAGATTGCATCAAACAGGTAGGCAGACATGAATAGTCTTGTTGGTTGATCCTTGGGTGGACTTCGGGCATTGAATACATGCAATTTCAGCTAGAGATCCAACATGTTGGACCATTTGAAAGGTTTTCCTTTAATTTTCAATTGATCCAACATAACAACCCAACTCTGCAGGAATGTATCCATACTCCCTTGTCCATACAAACGAGATGCGAAGATGACCAAGAATTGGAAAGCCTTCTTGAGTGTCTTCATCTTGTATATATGGTTGGGTGTCATCCTGAACTTTGTTAGCTCCCTTACCCAATGCATCAAGATGTATCTTGTATTCATGTTATTGTTGGGAGTGTAGAATAGTGCATCCATCCTGCTCACGAGCAATGGAAAATGGTACATCTACTGATAATCTTCCGTCCTGAAGGAAGCAAGTTGTATTCTAATGGCACAACTCAATATCATCATCTTTGGATTAGTGTGTGAGACAATTGAGTGGATCAAATCTATGCATGGGATACAGGAAACCTGCATGCAACCTTGTACAATCATGACTTATGAATATTGACATAGACCTGTCAGTCCTCCATATTCTCCTCAAAGATGCCTGCGAATATAGTTTTGATGTCTTTCCATGTGATCTTGATGTATTTCTCTATGAACATGTGTGTGTCTGTGTACACAGGCAAGCTCAAAGACCCCTAATCAACCACATCCCCAGTACTGCTTTCAACTATGTTTTTTGATTCAACTCTCTTAGACCCCATGATATATGTAATGCTGAGAAGCTGCTCAAAAACTTTTGATACCTGGAGACAGAGAAGACACTCATGACAAGACAATGTCAACTAAAAGACATCAAGCACCTCAAGAATCAATCAGGCAACAAATTGGTGATTACTGGGAAAGATTACGTAGCATTGACTCCAGGAGGCTAGGATACTATCATCCGGAACTGCACATTATGCAGTCTCAGCTACTAGTGAGGCTCACTGTTCACCTGAACTGTGCAATGCATAGTCCAGTGAGGTTGACTGCTGACTGAAACTGCACAATCCACAAAATAGTCAGGCTGTGTTGCTAGATGGAAATGCATATTGTGTAGTTCCAATGGGCAGAACTAGGCACTGTCTCCCAAGATTTTGTAGAGGAAAACTAGGAGCTAGTGTCGGCAGCCTCTACACAATTCGTGGAGGCAAGGTAGAGCTCTCATTGCTGATAATGCATAGAGAATACTGGGAGATACAATATCTGCACCAAGACAACTAGGATTTGCCCAATGGAAACTTGAAAACGTGAATAGACATGCATGGAATTGAGGCAAGCGTAGAAATCAATCAAACGAAAAAACCATGAACCTTATGAAGAGAGTCACCGCAACAACGACTGTCAGTGGAGAAACAATGTTATGCATGCAACGCTAAGGAAACGTAATGCAAAACTTGAAATAACACTTCTACAAGCTAAAACACATTGAAATGCTAGTGGTCATTCAATAAAATAAAGGAAACAAAACCCGTACAAGCCGAAAACTAAAAATAACAAAAAAAGTAGCAAAAGGAATGGAAATAAAAACTTACTCGGAAAATTCGTGCCGATTATGCCAAAGATTCCTAGATGCCTCGAGAATGCTAGATCTCCTAGATCAAATGGGAAGAATGAGATCTGAGGTGTTGTTTAGATAGATTTGGTGAAATTAGGGTTTATGGCGTGCATGCCACAAATCTAGGAAAAACCTAACACTTGGGAGGGAGTTTCTAAAAGCGACTTTGCATGCAACTCATGCTGCTAAAAATAGATCCCTAAAATCTAGGGATGTTTTTTCACTTTTTTCTTTTTTTCCTTTTTAGGAAAAGCTGCTCGACATGCAAGGAAGGATTGTGAAGTTCTAGAGGGAGCCGGGCAACCCACCGACACATACAATAGACAGTCACCAAGGGAAAACTTATGCACTATTTCTGGGTTGAGTGGCCCTGGCTAGCTGGCCAGCTCTATGAAATTTTATAGAGCTATGATGCTGGCTTACTCTATGCATTTTTCTGAAGCAGTGCTACTCGCCAGTTCTGTGCATTTCTATAGAGCAGTGCAGCTAGCCTAGGCTGCTCTATGCATTTCTGGAGAGCAGTGTAGGTTGGCCCGATCTATATAATTCCAGAGAGTAGTGCTGACTGGACTGCTCTACAAAATTTCCATAGCAAGGCTGGTTGGGCTCCTCTGTGAAATTTCTGAGTGCAGGGTAGCTGTTGGGCTACTCTGTGCAATTTCTGAGCGCAGGATAGGTTTCCCTCCAGGATTGCGTAGTTTTTCCCAACAACCGATTGACTGGATGTGAACCAAGTGTTGGGTCAACATGTGGTTGATTGACATGACAAGGGAGTGAACACATGCTTCTAGGCATAAGATGTAATCAAGAGAAACCCAAATACCCGGTCAGTGTAAGATAAGTGTTATGATTTCGAGGAGGGAGCCTCCAAAAAGAAGTGAAGGAAAAATTTTGGAGGGTGGTTGTAGCCGTTACAACAGGAGGGATGTGGCCATCTAGTATACTATGAAAACAAGTAAAAACTGACAAAAGAACCTGCAAAGAGAAATTTTATGTTAGTTGTCCTACATCTAGAAACATGCATTGGTTGTCTACATAAACTAGTCTCATTTTCAAGAAATATTTTATCCTAAGAGTGTTTACAGGGTTGATTGATGTTCTATCATGTATTTAGTAGTTTCAATCCAAATGTTAACTATGTATTAACTAACACAACCATGTAAATTATTGGTAAATGTTGATTAATTCATTGTACATTTCACATTGCTATAACTAAAAAAATCATAAAATCTAACTAAATTATAAATGTATTTTAAAAATATTATTAATTATAAAGAAATTAATATATATAAGTTAAACATATACACATTTTAAAAAACATGGCACACGTTTCTTAACCATGGAGATTTACCCCCACTTTATCATGGAGATTTACCCCCAGTTTGACATGGAGATTATTAATCTTTGCATAGGCTTTGTTATAATAATATAGTTCAGTACATGGCTTGTCAATATCACATGCCCAAAAAACTATGACCTACTTCATATGCCACATCCATATACATTTTTTTAATTAGTCAAACTAATTAAAATGGTAAAAATGACATAACTATTTTGGAGATAAATTATCTCAACCATTGATTTATGTATAATCTATGAATATTCTAGAATATTCCATGGAGGTTAAATCCATACTATCCACCTAATAAGTTTTTATGATTAAATTAAACCCTATTCCAAGATAGAGTATTTAAATATAAATATTATGTGACAGTTTAGTTGTGGTTCATGAGATAAGTTGACTGATTTATGTAAATAATTTTATGATGAATAAATATTTTATTTCTTTTAGAAATGATATGGGAAATAGCATGGAGGTAGTGCGGGATTCCTTGTTGTCTAAGAATTTGTTAAGTGGTTAAGTCCAAATAGTGGATCTTCTTAAATTTTCCTTCACAAATTCTCCCAAAATTCTTGGGAGAAAGATTGCCACAAGGGAAACAACATAATGGAAGAAAAATATCGTGTTGCGTGGAAAGATAAGCATAAGAACAACGAGAGAGAAATGGATGTGTATGAAGTGAAAAACGTAAGATAAGCTTCGCTGGAGAGAAATGCTAAGTTGGATAGAAGGAAGATATTTTTTATATTTCTAAAAAATTGCCTAGGCAAAGAGGTCAACAAACCTTAGAAGCAGAAATATTGACAAAAATACGCTAAAAAAGAATTATTAAATACCACTTAGTAGAAACACTTTGAATTATTTATGGAGAAACCAAGAGACTAAGCTTAGGTAGAGTTGTTAGTAACAAACCTCATTAGTTAGGGAGGAACCTGGCTTTCCCCGTAATGTATTATTTCTAGTTAGTTAAATTGTTATTTGTGAATAAATTTTGAGTGAACTCTTTCATCTAGGATGGAATGGTCAAATTGTGGTGATCGTTTTCCTCATTGTCGATTTACTAAGGCTAAATCGATTTAATTTTTAATGACTGTTATGAATTAGCAAAAAAAAAAAATTAAAATGTATAGGAATGAATATTCTGCTAACCGATGTATAGAGGAAATCAGTAATCATATAGATAGATCATATAAAAAGTGATGCTATGATTAATGAATATGATTGACCTAGAAATAATTTTTATTTACAGGAACACGTGCATAAATTTCAATTAGTGAAATTGCATAGAGGGTAGTCTCGTTGAAGTGAATTATTATAGTGTGCATGGGCTATTTATATATCAGATGTAATGAATGACCGCAATAGTGATTTTATGAGTGTAGTATTTAAGATAACAATATATATGATTCAAATAGTAATGACGCTTGTGCATATCATATGAAAAACAATTGATCTTATGAAAAACTAGTATTTGTTACATTGTTTTTCAAAGGAAAAGTTGAAACAAAAACTCAGTCGAAGAAAGCACTACTTCAGGGAAGGTATCTTTAAGATATTTTTTTAAGATAATGAAACACATTTTTTAAAAGTTTT
>APFE031629856.1:0-12206 GCA_000404065.3 Pinus taeda | reverse complement strand
GATTGTTAGTGAATGCAGGTTTTTAAGTGAAGGAGGAGCTCATTCGGATCGACGAGGCTGGACTACTACAAGAGCGTTGGACTATAGGTAGGATCTAAAACACTTGATTTCTTGTGTTGTAAATGCATGTTTAGAGAAGGATTGCTCTTAATTGTCTTGTTTGTCACTAGAAAGTCTTAGGCTTCTAGGGAGGTTGGTTTTGTCCGCAAGATTAACTCTTTCCGCATGACATGATGTCTTTTTAATTTTTCTTACTTATTAGCTTCTTCACTTATATTATGTTTGTGTATCTTCAAAATAATAACAAAACAAGGAAAACAATAGTAGATAAGAACACATAATGTAGGTTGCAAGCCAGGACCAAAACCTCTCCTCTTGAGAGGAAAACCCACAAATCTCTTCTCTTCTTAGAGATTCTTTAATTAATGAATTCCAATACCTCTAGACTAAGACCAAGTCCAACCCTTTTGGATGATTTGCTTCCTTTTTCCAAGTTGAACCTAGTTAAATCTCTTCTAATAACACAACTTCGACCTCCCAATTGCAAAATTTTGGCCTCTACTACAAGTCTGAAATTTCAGCCCTCCTAGTAGCAGCTGTTGCCACACATGTGAGCTTATTCTAGCCTCCTAAGTCTTATTCAAACATTTTCTTGGATTTTTACTTATTTTGGTGCTTTAGGATGACTCAATGTGACCTTCACTGACCTTGTTTCTCTTCTTTCTTCAAGATCAAACTTGTAGAAGAAAACCCTAGACCAGTAGTAGAAACCCTAGCCTTCCTTTGCACATGTGAGAGAGAAATAGCCTCGAAACAAGTCTTCTTCATCCTCTTCCTTCTTCACTACTTTCTTCCTCTTTCTCCTTCGCTTGAATGAGTGAGTGATGAATGTGTTGCAAGGAGGTCAAGTTACCTCCTATATATAGGTTTCTTAAGGTGGACGTGGCTCCTCAAAATAGGCCAATTTTCCAACTGTGAGGCTGACTTGGTCTTAAAGGGTATTTTGACACTTTTATTGACAAAAATAACTTTATTTTCAAGTTACAATGTGCTTGATGGTGTCTTCAACTTATTACAATGACTCTTTTGAATTATTTACCTAGGACAAATCCCAGAAGCACTAAATGGGGGCTTGACCTCTCAAACAAAATACCTTGAGCATGAAACCCATGCTTCAATAATACTAATAATAATTTTTCTTTCATTTCGCAATAAACAAGAATCAAAAGTACATTTCATATTTATGAAGACCGAACCTAGTTACCCATTTTTCAACATAGTGGAGAATCTAGGCCGACTTATGTGGAAAGTTTCTAGGTTTTTTTTTAAAGTATATACAATAAGGTGTAAAGCCCTAGTTTGAGGTATCAATTGGGTTTTGAATATGTCATATCATTCAGTATATAAAGTCTCTATTCATGAGACATATTCTCGCATTTTGATACTTTTCGTAGCAATTATACCATCAACTTTTGCTAAATGTACCTCTTCTACCATGTGGTTAATTATGATGGATTTCTTATCTTTTTAATGGTTAAACACGTCTTTAATATGGTTTTATCAATGGAGGTTTACTAATGTGGTTATGTGGACAAGAAACACGTTCAAATATAAAAATTTATATTTCTCTACTAGCTCAGTAATAATTTGGCAGTTCAGTACTTAGTTCGAAACCAGTTCAACAGTTCGGTACTTTGGTAGTTCAGTACTTATTTTGAAACTAGTTCAACAGTTCGGTACTTAATTATGCACTTGCATCAATAGAGAAAAAAGTCAAAATTATAAAATATGTTTTTCTTTTATCTAACATGATAAATTAGGTGCCACATGGGCCTAATATGATGGTACAAGCCACAAAATATACCCATCTCACACATGTGGGATCCTAGCACATGATTTAAGCTACAACAAAAAATAGGTAACAATTTTGAAACTGCCATGTTCATCCTCGGTTTCTGTGCATATGGCAGAAACTATCAAGAATTTGGAAAATGGGTTTTTGAAAAACATAGTAATTAATTATTTATTAAACCGTTTCCAAAAAATCCATATGTTTTAAAAGTTATAGCTGGTTCTTTTAATAAGATTTATACAAAATTTTTGAAAAGCCTAGATTGGCAAAATTATTTAAACAACCAACTTTAGGCACGATTTACGAGGATATGGAATTGAATCAAGAAATTACAAGACAATTTGTTTTGATAATATGGAAAATTAATCTCCATAGAAAAAAATCTCCAAAATACATGATGGTTTAGAAGATACATGAGGTTCTTTGAGCCCAATTTGTAAAAAATGCACAATTTTATGAGATTTCCAAGTCATGCCCATATTTGGGGAAAATGTAAAATCAGTTATCTTAACTATACGGAGAACGAATATCACTTATTTTAAGAGTTTAGTAATCATAATGTAATATCTCATATGTATTTTAGGCATCAAAATCACCTAATCTTGTGTTGTAAAATCTCCATTTACTATTTTAAATGTAACTTCTAGTTAAGTAGATCAAAGATTGGGGATTGGTTTTGATCCACCCAAACCTCTTTTTTTATAAAACTTCAAGCTAAGAACAAATATGGGAGGTTGGACATTTCTTCTTGTAAAAGGGATTGGCATAGATAGCTAGTTAAGAGCTTCATCATGGCAACAAACTTGAGTGCTGCCTCTATGTAACAATGTTGATTTTTCCTTAATAAAATGTTGCTAATTCTTTAACTTTCATGCCTCTTCTTAGTATTTTTACATTTTAGGTTTGGTTAAATTGTATATGTAGTAGTATACTGAGCTCAATATTCTATTTCCATATTGATTTATAGCTTTTAATCTCCTTTGAAACATTTTATGTCTTTAATTCTATTATGCTTTGTTTCTTTATCATATAAATTTAGTCTAGTTTGGATCTAATTAGTTTGCATTATTTTGATTTGTTTTCTTGCAGCATATGGGTGGATCCACTATAGGGAATAACCATTGAAGGTTAAATACAGTAATGAGCTACTCTTTTAAAGTTGTATGAACACCCTCGTGCATGAAAGATTGCAACTTAGATCCTTTATAGCATCAGTTGTTCCACACCTTGTGTTGATTCCCTTAGTGTTAACTTTTAGTCATTTGATTATATTGCCACTACAAGAATTCATTGAAGGACACTTAAACCTTAGCAAGTTCTTCATGATAGATCACATGAACATGCAAGTATGAAATATTGTGATCCAAAACCCTTATAGCACTAAGTTGTTTTATCTCCCAGTGATAGGCATTGTGATGATTTTCCATTTGATTTTATTTATCCTAAAGTATATTCGCCAAAATTTTCTATTAGAATATGCTAGAATATGCTCTAATCCTTCATTTCCTATGCTTGCATCTTTAAGTCTTACGATCCTAGATTCGATAAATAAATGGTGGAATTATAATACATATAATTTACCAACAATATATATTCTAGGAAGCAGTCAATATGAAAAAGATAGAAGTCCACTGAATGGAAAGACACTTGCCTCAAGAAAAAATAGTAATTGTGAAAAAAGGACCAAGGCTAGAGAACCATATATTGGTGTTGAAACCAAGCTTAAAATCTCTCTATCAATGAGCAACAGACAATCACCTTATGGTGAGCATCTTGTTTTGGAGCTGTTATTGGGAAGATCATGACTTCAATAAAAGGAGTAGTACCTTTGGGGGTAGACTTTGACTTTGGCTTCTTTGGAAGACCATGACATTGTAGATTTTGGTTGATGAAGGCATGAGGTATGTACAATTTGTTTTTTTTTGTGTGTGTACATTTCAAGATATAAAAGGTCTAATTTAGAGTCTTTAGCATGCTTTGTAAAGCTAAGGTCTAGGGTTTGTATATTTTCAAAAGTTTTGGTATTTAGGGATTGGAAAGCCTATATGGGATAGAAAAATCTAGCAAGAAGCCCTAACTCAAATATGATTTGTTCCCTCATAGAAAAACTAGCTTTGTCATCTAGGGTTGGTAAGAAGTATCTAGGACATGGTAAACCTTAGTGAGGAAGGAATTGGACATCTCCTAGGAAGTGACATCGAAAACCCTAGAGTTTGTTAAAATGTGTAAGTATGGTCAAATTCCAATTTTAACAGCTCATTTTATGGAGATCATGATTACATTTGATTCCTCTTTTCGATAGGACCAAAACTGACCTAAATGTCACTCAAATTGTATAAGGGGAAGCGTACTTATGAAGAAAATCTCACATTTGCATATTTGATAAGATCGACCCTAAAGCAAATTGGACACCTTTGAAAGGATATAAATACAAGTGACCTCTACCTCATTTGGACATCATCATGAGACACTCTTCTATCTTGGTTTTTTGGCTCATGGAGGTCTGAGGCTCATCCGTGGAGGAACATGTTCACTCGAAGATGAAATTGTAGGGTCTGAAGCTTACATTTCTGTTTTAGGGTTTTGGGTCTCAATCACAAGCACATGATAGAGAGATCTCGACTGCAATCACTTGCTACAAGGCTCATCCATGCGATTGAAGCATCAAATTCTCACACACAGCTCGTCCTCCATACGACCGACATATAGGGTTTCAAAATCTCAGTTGCAGACTACAGTTTCTCACTTGTAGGCTCTAGAGAGCAACTGAAACCTTCCTAGTCACACATGTGATTCTTCCTCTGTGTGACCAAGCCCTAAATGATGGAATTTGAGTTGTCTGAAGATTTCACTTGGTGACCATAGTGTTCGGAAGTTTACCGCAGACACGGACAATTCATTACAGGATTTAGAATCAAAATTTTGACTATAAGCATTGTTGGCTTCATTTGGTGAATATTGTGTAGTTGTTTTAGATGGATAGCTGTATGGATGAAGGTATGGATCATTTTACTCTCTTTTTTTCTGAATCATTCGATGACAATCAAAGAAGAAGAATAATTTGAAATGGTTTTCCCCATAGTGGATTTTTCCCTAGTCTCTGACCAATCCTAGTGTCTCTATGTGTGAATGATTTTCTTCTATTGTTCCTCTATGTTCTGCCACATTGATGATGATGAGATTTTTCTTTCTATATAGTTGCATATGTTGCTAAATAATGACGTAAATATGAATAATGTTATGATGCTACGAGGTGAACTTAATGTGTTAATGAAGAAATGCAATTATCAAAGAAAAGAACAATATAGCCCTAAGAAAAATTAATAGAGTGGACCTTTCAATGAAAAAGTCAAGGTATTTAGGGTTTGTGTCTAAGAAACCTAGGAATGTATCCTCTAAGGAGGCTATGGAAACCTCAGGTTGACTAAATTTTCGTCATGCTCTTGCTCTTTTTTTTTTCTTGGTTGTACCTATCAGGAAATGTTGCAGGTACATAATGAAAGAAGAAAAATAATAAGGATGGATAAGCAAGGTAGTACTTATGCTTTGTAATGATAAGCATGATGGAAGGAGGGAACTGAAAGGACCCCAAGAAGACAAATTCTATCAAGGTCATTGAAGGATTAAGTATATGTCATTGTGAGTGCATCATAGATAGAAGCATTTGATAGTAGCATATTTTAAGTCTACTTGTTTTTGCTTGAAATCATTTAATCCTTTAAGAATGTAAAGCTTGGGAACCATTCTACATAAGTGCTTATCAATACATTGTTTAACAATATGCTAAGGTGGATAATCATGATCCTTTAAGTATCAAGAGCCTTGGAATAATCATTATGACAAGATTAATATATATAGGGATGAAGGAATGTAATTGGTCAAGTTACAATCCCATTGAAAAATGCATATATCTATATGATTGTATGAAAGATCAAGAATGCATATTTAAGAGTAACCTTTGGGTATGATTCATATAATCCTAGAAGAAAGGTTGGCTATATTCATTACGAATCTTTCATTTGATGAAATAATGCTTGAAGTAGATGGAATTCACTTACTTGGAGATGGTTAAGAGTGTTACGGCTTTCTCTCTAGAATGTGTATATACTAATGATCAACATCTGGCATAGTCTTCAAAATAAGAATGATAAATTACTAATCGAGTTGGATGCTTGGGAACTATGATATATGAAGGAAGAATTATGTGGAGATGGATGATGAGGATGTTGATGATGAGAGAGTCATCATGAGGTGAGTATTGTATTTCTATTTTTGGTTATTTGGTTAACATGTTGTTTTTCTACATGAAAATATTTTGCAGGTGCACAGGATGACAATTGAGGAAAGTTTAATTGTGTGAATGGATTGTTAATGAAAAGTCAACATCTGGTACCTAGTAACTATAAATTCAAGAGTCAATCATCTTGGGATTGATAGATAGCAGCACAAGAATGTAGCCTAAAGGTTAAAAGTTCGAGGATCACTTTCAAGGAAATTATGATCAACTTGAAGTTTGGAAAGGCTTGACATAATGCATTCATGAATAAAGACAAGATGAAAGTGATGGCTGACTTGGAATATGTCGTGAAAATATGGCTCTGTGGCTTGTAATACCATAAAGGAAGCATTATCAGTATAATGAGATGTGGAGGAAACCTTTAGGAATTGATAACTGAATAAAATACAAGGGAGAAAAACTTGTGGTACGGAATCTCCTCTAGATTTGAGAGGGAGTAAAAGGGGTCTCCTTGCATAGGAGAAGTATATCCTCCTTTTTTGAGAGGGAGGGATGGTGGATAGTTCTTATCCTTATGTGTCAAGCACTAGACCAAGACTAACAACCATAAGTCTTAGTGAAGGCCATAAGAAAAGAATGGTGTTCGAAGGATTGAGTAAGGATTTTTGGTTTCCTTGAGGATTGATCATCGAAGAAAGGAAAGGGATAGATATGTAGTAAGTCCAAGATAGTTAGTAAGTCCGATAGTCTGACACTCTTTGAGGACAAGACATGTGTCCAAGATGAGAGTGGGAAAAGAGGATTGATATTCTTTGAGGATTTAGGGCTAGGAATCCAAGATAAGAATAGTCCTAAAAGAACATACCTTGTGAACATCTAGATGGGGTATGGGCCTTGAGAGGTAGTTCACTATCACATGTAA
This sequence comes from Pinus taeda, assembly GCA_000404065.3. Taxonomy (NCBI): domain Eukaryota; kingdom Viridiplantae; phylum Streptophyta; class Pinopsida; order Pinales; family Pinaceae; genus Pinus; species Pinus taeda. The sequence goes on along the minus strand of APFE031629856.1, from coordinate 5,195 downwards.
AGCCTCCCACCATAATGTTTAGTTAGGCCTTAGATACAATGCTGGTTGATCATAATGTTGATGATTACAAGATGGCTTATCAATCCAACTCTTCTTATGATAACTTTTCAAAGTGAGTACTGTTCTTGTACAGATTTGTTAAATATGAATACCTCTTTAGTTAAGGGGGAGTGTTGTAGAATGTAATTAGTTTCGGTCTTCATAATTTCCATTTGACTCATGTATGATGTAATTATTATGTATCTATCAAAAGAAGAAAGAAAATGATAAAATACATTTAGTTGTGAAGCATGGGTTTCATGCTTAAGTCATTTTATCATTAGGTCAAGCCTCCATTGTAGGCTCTTAGGGTTTACATAAGTCAAAGAGTCATGGCCATATTCTAAGAGACCATTTTGGGAACTTGTATTAAAGAAAGACATTCTATTTTGTATTTTAGAAGTGTCTAGATGCTCCAATAAATCAAGTTAGCCAACAAGTTAAAAGTTGGCCTTATGAGGGCTTGAAAGCCACATGTAAAGGCTATATAAACACACCACTTTGACCTCCATTAAAAAGACAAGGAACTCAAACAAAGAGTTTGGGTCTGCAACTAGACAAAGGTGTGAAGGTGGAAAAAAAGGTCTTTAAGGCATATGAAGGAGAAGAGATCTGCTCTATGTGTACCTAGGGTTACCTCAAGTTTGATGTTAAGAAGGTACTAAAACTCATCCTTTTGGAGAGCCCTAATTTCATTGTCCTTAGGGAACTAGTGGAGCAATTCTGGCTGATTGATTGGTGGAAGCAAAGGTCCAAGGATTGGTATTGGAAGTATCCTTTGATTTGATTCTATAAGAAGTTCTCATGGGTTTTCCCCTTTTGGAGGGGTTTCCCCCTAACTTGGAGCCTATTTCTAGTGTCTCTCTATTATGGTTGTGATCTGTATTGTTTTCACATTTATTTGGTGATGGAAAGGAGCATAATAAACAAAGAATAAGAACTAAATATCATAGCTAAATGTTATGTATGGAAAATGGAATAATAATCTTCCCTAATATTTAATTTTCTAACACATGGAGGTCACATCTTCTCTTCGCCTCCTTTCACAACCTACTTAGACCTTCGAATACCAGTAATAAAAGAATAGGGGATATAGGGAAACCTTTCTTGATACATCTTTGTGCTTGAACAACAATGGATGGAGAACCATTTATAAGAGCCACAAAAGAAATTGAAGAAAGACAACCCATCAACCAATTTGTGAAAGGTACTTCAAAACCAAGACTATGTGAACAGAAGCCTAACATAACACCAAATCACCTGATCATATTCTTTTGATAAATATATCTTGATAACCATTCCCTTTCACTTCCATGATTTCAATTTGTGAAAAACTTCTGGGGCAACCCTAATCACTCCATGGATATTCTTCCTCCAAAAAATAAAATTGTTCTTAGATATATTGTTGGATAGAATTGGCTTCATCCTTTTGGTGATAATATTTGCAATGATCTTATAGATGTAATTACATCAAAATATAGGTATGAAATAATTAAAAGAAAGGAGGTCATCATATTTATGGATTAAGGCAATGAATGTGGAATTGAAAGAGGGAAGGATTTACCCAAATAGACTAGAATATTCATTAACACGTTGGAGGTTACCTCCCAAAATATAAAAAAAGAACCTAAGTACTAAAACAACACTGTTTAACCATCTAGACTTGGTATTTTATCCTTTTGGAAGTCGTGGAGCACCTTTTTCACCTCGAACTCAAAAACAAGCTCCATTAGATGTCTATATTCTTGCTCATCAACAAACCGAGGGAAGACTAGGGCAATCTAAATAAATTTTGTGACAGACTCTTCTTAATGGGATCTGAATAAGATATTGAAATGGTTCACTCCAAGCCTAGATAGATCCTCAAAAAATGAGACATTGCCTCCTTCCATATTGTCCAACTTCCATATTGTGTTAATAACTTTTCACCCCTTGGCAAAATTCTAAAAAAAAATTGTATTATTGTCACCACTTTGGATCCAAATGACATGAATGTTTTGTCTCCATATCTCTTCTCTTTCACCCAGGATTTTCATTCTTTCCTTTTCAAGGTAAATGACCCTTTTCTTTGATCCCTTGGATATGTAGCCCCTTCCTTCTAAGTCTTGCAAAATATCCAACTCCGATTACATAACTTTGAGATTTTCTTCATCCCTTTGATTTTTTGGGAGGCCCACTGAAAAATGGCTCATTTTACCTTTTTCAATTTTGGTGCAAACTGATCCACAATGGATCCTTCCTAATTTGGATTATAAGGAGTCTAATTCTCATGCACCAGTTCACCAAAGGATTTGTCTTTTATCCATGAATAACTACATTTGAAAGGGTTTCTTGGTTTATTTTGATCCCCTGTAAGTTCTATAAAGATAGGGTGATCGTTAGATTCACCTTCGAATCCAATCCATTGGCGAAATAGGGAAGTCCTTTCCATGAGAGATTAAACCATGAAAAATAAATCAATCCTTCTTGCCACTCTTTCTTCTCCCAATCGCTAATTCCTGCATGTTGGCCGTTTTTTATTAGGTCCACATCATAGAGCTTGTGGTCCTCCAAAATATGCTTGAAATACTCTGCCTGGGAGTGTACATGCATATGAGGTCCCTAGAATTAAGAGTCTCCCAAGGAAAAATTTAAGTCACCCCCCACTAGGAGATTGTCTACTCTTATGAAATATCTGTTCATCAACTCATCACATAACAAAGATCTATCTTGGTAGGGGCCATAGATTATTATCGCCTTCACTTCCTTTCCCAAATCAATAAAGTATATGTCAACCCCCAAGATCAAGTCTGTCCCCTAGAAGCTCCTCAATTTAATACATTTTTGATTATTTCCAATGTCCAGGCCTCTAGATTTTCCTTTTACATTTGAATCCATAAACAACCAACTAGGGAAAAGGTATTCCAACACTCCCTTAACTATATCTCCTTCCCCCAATGTTTCTTGAAGAAAAATGACATCCAATTTAGCAGATTTCACCAATATTTTCAAAGCTAACTTTTTTGACATGTTGGTTAAGACCCTGTAGTTAAAGTTTAGAAATATCATGTCGTAACTTGGATATGGGATTTCCATGCTCTAAGATTCTCAACAATCGACTTCTATTTCCTGATTACCACATCCTGACTGGCTTTATGTTTCACACTAGTAATATATGATTTGTTGTCCCTCGATCCTCCTCCAACCTTGACCAGAGAGAATTTTCCTAGACCTTTAGCACAACCTAAAGTGTCTCCATTTCCATTTCTAGGGAAAATTTTATAAGGTGAAGAAGGAAATGACGGATTTGGATTTTCCCCCGAGGTTATGACTTTAGGGGAAGCAAAATAGTCTAAGGATGGGGGGAGCAAGCAAGAGACCATAACAATATAAGTATGGGAAGGAGAGCCCATGGGAACATTTTCATTATTTTCCATAAACCTAGAATCCATATCTAGTGAAACTAATGAATGAGTTAAATCAATAACCAAGTGTGATGGAGAGAAGTTACCCAGGGGTTTGGTTCCAAAAGAGGGTAGAGCTCCTTCTTGATCCTTCTGAGGTCCCTCAAATTCCATATGTTTTAAGGACACAACCCCATCCACTGTCCTAGTCTCTTGTGCCTCTTGAAAAATCAACCTCTAGTTATAGAATATTTCCCTTTCTTGGCACCAATTTTTAGAATGAGAACCTATAGTGTTTGTCCCTTTTCTTATCCCTCAATGCCCAAATTCACCTAACAGGGAATAAGGAAATCCCTTAAAATATGCCCTGTCTTATGGCAGCACTGACAACAAAAGGGACGAAACCCTCATAGTCCAAAAATTGATAATGAGAGTATCACATGAAGCTAATGTTCAATTCATTTAGAAAACCCTCTCTTGGATTCAGATTTACTAGAATTTGGGCCATGACTCTTCCATTTTCCAAAAAAGGACATATAACCTCAAGGAAGGTACTCAATTTGTTTCCAATTATTTTAAAAATATCCAATGCCCATAACTAAGGGAGAAGTACCGACATCCTCACCCATACAAGAACCAAATCAATATTTTCATGACTAACATCGTACATGGGGTGCCACCACTTCAACACTGCTAGAGTGGAGTCAATACTCTAGTTTTTATTGAGCATCCAACTCACCACATCGACCGACAGTAGCTCAAACATGAACCAACCATGAGATAGTATGCTTAGCTTTGGGATTTTTTCTACACCTCCTCCCCCATTATTTTTCTGATCACTTTCTTAAGAAATCCTAGGAGAATTGCTTTCCTCTAGCCCTCTATTGAGAAATGGCAACAAGAAATTCCAGTTTAAATTTGTCCTTGAATTTAAACTGTGAATTAAAATCGAATTATATTCTCATAGCAACTTGTAAATGATTAATTAAGATGAATTAACTTAATTAACCTAGAAATTTCAAGTTGGAAGTCTTTCTGTAGTCATGTATATGTTCTCCCTAAGTTTTAGGGGTCCAGTACGAGTTTAAATTGAGTTGGAAATTAGATCACTTAGTTTACTGATTTAAGTTTAGTTAAATTAGTTCCAAACTATTTGTGGAACTAATAGAGAGTTAAAATTTAGTTGATGCACTAGTGCATCCACAAGTGTCACTCTAGTTAACTGAATATTCCCTCATCAGAAACTCATTCATGTCCATTCAGAGAAAGACCCAGTTGAGACTAGAGTGCAGGGACAATATACTATTGGTTGTATTATTTACTGGAGTGTAAATATCATGCATGCATCAGAGATTGATCCTATTTTTGGATTGTGCAGTTTTGGAAGCATGAATTCCCTTTAAATATGGGATATTCATCCTTAAAATTACGCAAGAGATTAGGGGCTTGGAGAGCTATAGAATTGGGTAAGTGTTGGCCAAGAGCTAGCGTGTGAGCTGAGAGAGTTGAGCATACTTGTGCATAATTGTTCTAGTGAGAACAAGCTTTGTATCTTCACTCATATTTATGACATATGGAATATAGATAGTAGGGTTTTGAGTAGTGGCTTTCCCCATATACATCTTGTGTTATGTGCAATTGATTTATCTTCTTCTTGTTCATATTGTTTTCCTCGATCTATTGGCTTCTATTGGTTGAAAGTAGAAGTAGATTCTTGTCCTGTGCTTTAGTACATTGCATGAGCTTGTGAATCTGCAGGATTTTCTATATGGT
>APFE031629853.1:105033-149512 GCA_000404065.3 Pinus taeda | reverse complement strand
ATTGCAAAGGTTTGCAATTCGTATTTTGAGTCAAACTTGCAGTGCATCTGGGTGTGAGCGCAATTGGTCTGTCTTTGAGAGAATTCACACAAAGAAGAGAAATCGTTTGGATCAAAAACGGTTAAATGATCTAGTTTATGTCCAATACAACCTCCGGCTCAAACGAAACCATTTGCTGAACAAAAGACCTGATTCAGATCCCATTGTGTTGGAAGACATTGATCCAACATCAAATTGGGTAGTGGAGAGTTGTCCAGCAGAGTTTGATCCTGATGAGAATCTTGATTTAGATTTAGATTTGGAGACATTAGTTGAAGTTGAACATGCTCTTCAACTTCAGCCTGTTCAGTTGAATGCAGATCCACCAGCCTCAGTCTCACAGCCAGCAAGGACTCCAGTTGTAGGTGCTTCCTCTGCTCAGCCTGAGCCACGACAGAAGCGCAGCCGCATAGCTACTCTATCTCAGCGTGCATCTACTGCAGTTGCACAACCTGCTAGTGGTACCACTTCTACAGTTGCAGTTGGAGATGATGATGATGAGAGGAGCCATGGGCAGGGGGCTCTGACTCTGATGATGATGATGATCCAAAGATTGATCGACATGATCTTGGCTCCTCTTGCAGTAGCTATAGCCAGTAGTACTTTTGTTGTAGACTTGTAGTCTTGTAGAGGCCATTTCTAGCCTCCTTGGTTATGTGTTTTTTGTTTTGAGTCTTTGATCATGTATGACAGTTGACTATGTATTGCCATTGGGTACCATTTTGATATAATGGATTGGTTCATGAGCCTACTTTGATCATATGTTGTCTTCCATCTATATTATAATGTTGTGTGTTTGGAAACATGAATGAAAATATTTAAAATTATGTTTAAAATCTTCAAAATTATGTTTTTTTATCAAAAAACTAAATATTTAATGTATTTTTTACAACGACCGAGTCATTGAAAACGAGTAGGCCGAGTCATTACCGTTTCGGAGTCGGAGTCGGAGTCATTGCTCGGCCGAGTCGGAGTCATTGCTCAGCCGAGTCGGAGTCTTAAAACATTGGTCTCTTTATGGTTTATGCATTGGTAGTTGTTTGATGAAAAAGAACACTAATAATCTAAGTAAAGGAAGATCCTAATCTAAGAAAGTAAAAAGCATTCACAAGCTGTGATTAATCAAAGAGAAATCACTTAATTTCTATGCCCTAGATTTTTCAACATGGTATCAGAGCTAAGGTGACTAAGTCAAGGAAGGGCATCTTATCAAGGGACACTCAAGGATCAAATCTCAAGGAAGGCATCAAATCGAAGATCATCTTGAAGTCAAAGGAAGCATCATAACCCTAGATCAAAGAAGTCTACAAAGAAGTATTGGAATCATCATCAAGAAAAGAAGGCCAAAACCTTACATCTACTCAAGTTGAAGAAATCTACAAATCAAGTTAAAGTGTTTTGAAGACTATTCATCCAAAGGAAGCTAGATCAAAAGGTGGTGTCAACTCACTCTCTGTGGGATCAAGGATCATTCTTGAAGAAAACTACCTTCATCAAGGAGAAGTTTTCTATCCTCTATATCATCATCAACATCAAGGAAGCGGCAAGAAGAAGGAGCATCCTATCAAGTAAGTATATTTATGTTCACATCTGAATCTGTCAAAATGTCTTTTTTCAAGGAAAGCAACAAATTGGTTGGGGCTTCAAACTATCTTGCATGGAAGAAAAGGACAAATCTAAATCTCATTGAAAATGAGGTTATGGAACATGTCAAAGGATCTATCACTAAACCAAGAAAGGAAGTTGCTCAAGCTCTTGCAAAATATGTGAAAGGGGAAGTTAGGGCTCAAAGGATTCTCATAGAATCTATCAAAGATCCCTTCATCCCATATGTATGTAAACTCGAAACTTCAAAAGAAATCTATGACAAACTGGTAGAGTTGTAATCCGTAAGCACTGCTGGAGAAGTCATCTCATCAAGGAAAGAACTCTATAAAATGAAGATGTCAAGGGAAGATGGAATAGCCTCATATTTTATGTATCTTATATCTAGGATCAACTACAAGATCTGGGAAAAGTCATGTTTGATAGAGAAATGACTATAGTTGTACTAAATGCACTACCAGAGGAGTGGGCTAACTTTACTTCAAGCATTTATGGGAAGAAAGAAGCTACTCCATTCCAAGATCTATGGTCACTGTGCAAGATTGAAGAAACTAGATTAAAGGCCAAATCTGATGTGGGAACATGTGAGCAAAATCAAGCTTATGCTTCAATAACAAGAAAGGAAAAATTTGGAAAGTTTGGTTCTCGGAAAAAAGAAAAGGGACATGTCTAAGATTCAATGCTATGGGTGTCAATAATATACACACTACAAAAGAGATTGTCCTAAGATCAAGAAGGACAATAACAAAAGAGGAAGAGAAGAAGCTCATATCACCGAGGAAGTGGCAGACGTTGAAAAAAAGAAGTCCTGTTGTCGCACAGATTGCCCAGGCAGCGTGACAACGCTCAGACCGGGGGTTGTCACCTTGATCCCCGATCCCTCCATTTAAGCTGTCTCCCTGAATCTGGCTAAGGGGGGTAGATCCTATGGGAAAAAGGAAGACCAATTGGGAACCAGCTGGCTTGGGAGACACAACAGGGGGAAACAAGCACTTGATCGATGTTAGAATTTGATTAGACTTTTAAATGCTTAAAAGTCAAGACCAGTGCCTTATGGAGTTAATGAAAACCAAGTAATTAATTAACTGCTGCTGCTTATGAAGTAATTTAACGATTGCTTGAAAATATTTACAAAATATCAAACATGTAACGAGCATAATATAATCCAAGCAATGACTAATTTCACCAGATGCAAAATATTCAATAGATGCGCAATGTTCTAGCAATTAAATTTCAAAAGATCAAATACTTTAAGCAACCACAAAATTTAAATACTAACCAGTTTCAAATAGTTAATCTCCAGATATAAACATTTAAGCACATTTAACTATACCACAAAAAAAAAAGACTTTCAAAGGAATTTCCATTTTTAATTAGGTCTCTTTTCAAAAAATTTTAATTTTTTTAAATATTTTTTATTTTTATAAAAAAAAATCTAAATCTAAATAAAAGTCAAACCTTTTAGATTTTTTTAATTTTGAAAATTAAAAAAAAACTAATTTATTTTTTTTTTATTTTCATTTTTTTAATTAAAAGAAAATCTAAATTAAATTAACACTATAATTATACATAGAAAGGAAATTAATAAAATCTAAATTCTAAAAATAATATCTAAACTTAAAAAAAGAAACTTTTTATACCCCTTTTATTTATTTTATTTTGATTTATGAATATGAGCTAAACAAATAATCTAAAACTAAGAAATGAAAAGAGAAGCAAAATAAAGCTAACACTTAATATATATATATATATAATATATATATATATATATTATATATATATAACAAAAAAAATAAAGTCTAAATATAAAATTAAAATCTAACTCTTAATCATATGAAACATATAACAAAAAAAAATACGCTAACTTAAAAAAAAATCAAATGCCAATGTTATTAATCCTAAATCCTAAAAAAAAATTCGGAAGAGGGAATGCGATTGCAGGTATACGGTTGACGGGTTTTCGACGGCAGCAAGGGAAGACTCGACGGAGGTGAACGCAGTGAGGAGGATTTGCGAGCTTGGATAGCAGAAGACGTAGCGAGGAGCATGGACGGAGGAGAGATAGGAGGCTGAAGGTGGCTGCGTTGAAGGATACGCAGGTAGAAGGAAGGTTTGGAGCTGGCAGCAAGGATTTAAGGCAGGGAGGTTTGTTAGAGAAATGGAGATGGATGCAAACGTAGGGAGCTGGAGCAGTGTGTGAGGGTGCAGCAGCGTTTTGAGTGAAATGGAAGCTGAACGGAGCAAGGAAATCGCATGGATGAGACTGCGTGCCACAGCATGAGGGTTTTAGGAGAGGCGTGGGTTTTAAAGGGCGGATGGCGTACGAATTTCTGGCAGCATGAAAATGGAAGTGACAGCAACGTGGAGCAGCGGATTGGTGGTCTGCGTGGAGAGAAACCAACGACGGATGAGAATGTGAGTTGCTGGATCGACGCAGAAGGAGCGACTGCGTGAGGCTTTAAATGCATGGAGATGGCATTTTTGCTGAGGAGGGGGTTTGAGGAGCATGCCGCATGGAGATGAACCGGCAGTGAAGAGAAACGCAACAACATGGGATGGTCTCTGTAAAAAGCAAATGGAGTTGCGGATATGCGTGGAGCAAAGAATGCAGAACTGGCAATGTGAAGATTGATGGCAGCGTGAAGACTGAGGGTTTGTTGCACACCCAGGGCAACGCATACCCAAAAAAAATTCGAAAAATTTCCTGGAAAAAGAAATCCCAAACGATAGACAAATGGCTTTGAAAACCTCAAATTTCTTTAGAAACCTTTTCCAGAAAACTTGATTTAGAATTTTTTAAATCCACTGCTTCAGATTATCAAATGAAAGAACCATAAAATTTTCCAGATCTTGAAAACATCCCCGCAAGAGCCGACTCTGAGGTTAGATCTTACCCTCTAGGGCCTAGATCTGGCTTCGGACAAAATGCTTTCTTCTAACCTCCAACCGGCAATAACAAAAACCGAACACTCAAAAATAAAATGCACAAGAAACAAAACTAAAAAAAACCCAAAAACCAGCTAAATAATTACAATATTCACAGTTTAAAGGCTCTAAATAGCCAAATTTGTCAATATGCCACATGTATTTTTAGAATTTGAAATTTAAGATGAGGTGCTTCAAAAAACCCTTCATGCATCCACAACAGAAATTCTAATGATAAGCCCGAGATAGAAACTGGCTGGGCTCTTCAGAAAATGCAATCCGGGAGTTGGCTGGTTTAGCCGAGAACTTCCCCGAATGTCCAATAATCTCAAAAAAAGAATTTCTTGCACAACTTAATTCAACCATTAACAAAGGGAGAAAATGATACTAAAATCCAGATCTAATGGAGATACCTGCCATCATATTCAGAAATTTAACTACCATTCAAACCCTAGCGACTAAACAAGATACCTGTGTTTAAAATCACTCTTCATCAAGCTATCATCAATGATTGAAAATAAATTTATGCAGAAAAATAAAACATCTTACAGCAATTCCAAAGGAGTAACACCAGCAAGATTTCAACCCCAAAGTCTTTCTTTATTGCACAAGAAAAATGACTACAAGTGAGCTTTCTTTAGCACACGACCTTAAGATCGAATGATCTCAAATGACCCCTGACACCCTATTTAAAGGAAAATTTCCCAACGGCTAGTTCGAGTGATCCATGTCAAAGCGATCTCGACCGTCGATGACGATTAAAATCTCTTTTAATCTCATCCGTCGAAATTTTAAATGCATTTTAATATATTTAAATTTAAAATCTTGCATTTATTTTCTCAAAACTTTGACTTATTATTATTTTATTATTTATTTTGTTTTATTTTTTTTAATTATTTTCATTGGACTCTCGAACTTAGCCTTTGGAAAAAACATCTAGGACCTAGGACTTATGAGGGGATAAAACATTTTCTAACCTTTAAGACACTTTACATTATGACTTTTACAATTTTACATCTCAAGGGGGAAAACCCATTTGACATAGACCCTCATAGACCACCCAGTACTGTGACACAAATATAATCTAGCAGATCAAGAAATTTGTAAAAACCTAACCAAATAGTTAGGATTACTTTTACATAGAATCGACCTAGCACACTAGGATTCCCCTAAGATTCTAATGACAAAATCCATTCCGGCTTTGGGATTAGGCTAAAAGAAAACTCTGTCGACCATAGGTCGGTGTGTAATATTCCTAATTAGCCATGGCTAATTGGAATATTTGATTTTGCCCAATTTTTGCCTTCTATAGTTAGTTATAAATAAAAAAGTGAGGACGGGGAACATAACTCACTTTAAGAATAAAAAGTCACTTCCTAGTAGCACAACGTTGTGACTTAAGGAGGAGCCAAGGGGGCCAAAGGGGGACGCAAAAATGGGGCCCACGCAGACACATGGAGGGACTGCGTAGGAGGGAAGAACACATGGCAAGAGGGAAATCACGCAGGAGAAGGTGAGCCTAGGGATTGTGAGAGGCAGAGGCTATAAAATAGAGAGGAGCCCCCTTATTTTGGATCATTCAGTTATGTGCATTTTGAGCTAGTCGTTTCGACTTCTGAGCACGCTGGCTATTTAGCTAGTCTGCAACACTGTTTAGTGCATCGAGTGTCTCCGTTCGGAGATCTCACCCTTAGCCCCGGGGGACTTCGAGTGCCTGCTCGGGCAAGGTATTTCCTTTGGTGTTTCAGCAGTAGTTTCATCAGCATTCCAGCAGCAATTTTATCTGTGTTTTGGAGGACTGCGCAGCACCGGGAGAGGGATGTAGTTCTTTCTGGTAGCAATGTTGGATTGGGGTTTTGCAGGCGGATTTATGCTGGGAGATTGAGCAGGGGTCCAGCTTTTGTCTCATTGGAGGATTTTTGGCAGGGCTTCAGGCAGTGTTTTAGGCAGAGTTTAGAGGGGTTTCCTTCAATGGCAACGCAGGGCATTAAGGAACTGCGCAGAACCCCAAGAGGGTGTTTTTTATGGGTCGGCCATTCCAGGAAAGCTTTTTGGGTTTTTCTGGGTTTCTTGAGTAGAGCCCAAATCCACAGTTTCAGCTTTTTCCGAGGAGGTGAGTAACCCCAAATCATCATTTGTTTTCTAGCAGCAGCACAGCAACAACATCCACGCAGAGAGGTCATTCTTGTCATTCCGAGAGTATTTCTTCACTTTCCATGTGCAAGTCGAGGTGCCATCTGTCTAATCACCTCTTGTACTCATTTTATTGCTCAGTATAATAAAATGGCTTAGCATTTCTTGCTGCATTTCTTGTGTATCTGTTTATATTTCCGGTTTACATTATTATATGTTGTTCCACTGTTATTTTATCACTTCTGTGTTATTATATCATTTGCACATATTTGGTTGGAGTTTCGCTGGGGTTTGAGGAATATTCTAGGTTAGGAATATTACAGTGGTATCAGAGCATAGATCTGGCTCAACCTGTGGAGCTAGCAATCTATGACACTAGGGGAAAAACCCTACATTTGTTACAGAGGTAGGAGGTACAGAGACATTGGACGTAGGTTGGAGAATACCTATGGGGAGGGAGATTGTGTTCCTGTGGTGGACGCAGAACAAATAGCCAACAAGGACGGGAAGAGATTTGTGGATATGCTCCTCAAATCAGTGCAGGATCTATCGAGGCAGATTGAGGTGATGGGGCAGAGATTCATGGCAGTAGAGGCCAGACAGCGTGAGAGCCCACGAGTTTTTCAGATTGGTGAGGGATTAGGTGCATCCCATCACTTGCCAAAGCAGCGTGATACTACACAGCAGGTAACCTCACATGCCCCTACACGTTCTACCATACCCACTTTCATAGGAGCAGACACGGAGGCCGTAGCCCAGCAGGAGACAGAGCTCGGACATATGGGCGATTATTTTACAGAGTACCAGGCCTATGGGCAGGAGTTCAAGGAAGCCCTCTCATTCAGAGATTTTGTTCAGCTCCAGTGGGATAGCAGTCCCCGCGACCATCATAGAGGGTACCGACATTACCATGATGGCGACACCCACCATGCAGCAAGTAGATTCCACTTGCCTACGTTTGATGGCTCATCAAACAGTTCGGCAAAGTCTTGGGTGGAGAAGCTGGACATTTATTTCCAGCTTAACCAGATGTTGGAGGAAGAGGCCATCAAGGTGGCAACATTGCATTTGGATGACAAGGCCCAGGATTGGTGGTTTCATGGGATGGTTACACTGGGGCACTCCACAGTGACGACATATGCCGAGCTTACCAGGAGACTGATGGAGCGATTTGATCGGAGGGATCCAGAGCAACATTTCGTTGAGCTGACGAGGCTCAAACAGACATGGAGCCCAGAGACCTACATTGTAGATTTCTTGAGGGTCTCCGTGATGGTGCCAGACCTATCCACGGCACAGAGGGTCTAATTGTATGTTGAGGGGTTAGCAGATCCACTTCGGGGTTTAGTCCGATCCACTAAACCAGCCACACTCCAGGACACTATCAGCAAGGCCCGAGACTTACAGGATGTCTTACCGAGGACCCAGACACCTTACCTATAGAGACAGACTTTTCAGTCTAAGGGGAAGGATGTGAGGATTCCTCCTCCAAAGGGGAATCCAGGACGAGTACAGCTTGACGATGAAGCCAGGAGGGAGCTGTAGAAGAAGCGGTTGTGCTTCACCTATCAGGAGTCGTGGGCACCAAGACATAGATGTGCTGCTGGCAAAGCACATTTTATCGAGGTCTTCTCCGAGAGCAATGGAGAAGAGGAGGACGAGGAGGATGTGGAGGTAGGAGATAGCCATGCCATACAGGGACCTTTGCCACCTCCACCACCAGCAGTAGGTGGTGCATCTTTTGCACCCACTGGAGGGGCCCTTGCAGCATTGTGAGGAGTTTCCAAGTATCTGATGCTACATGTACAAGGGACAGTATGCGGCCAGCGTGTATCAGTTTTGGTTGACAGTGGGGCAACCCACAACTTCATTGATGCACAGATGGTTGAGCGGAGGTGTATTCAAACAGAGAGCTTTGATGGGTTTTCAGTATTGGTCCCAGGAGATCAGACCATGATGTGTGCTCGTTATGTTCCAGAGCTTTCAGTGACGATGGACACCTACACATTGACTGACCACTTTTTTGTGGTCGATATTCCAGACACCAACATGATATTGGGTGTTCAGTGGCTTATTACTCCAGGGAAGGTCACGACGGATTGGAAGACCCTAGAGATGGAGTGGGATGATGAGAAGACAAGGAGGCATGAGAAGATACAGGGACAACACACATATCTGCCTCAGATTGTGTTGGCTCATCGGATGGAGGCAGTCTTCCGGAAGGGAGACATAGAGTGGGCAGTGGAGCTGCGTGCATCAGAGGCAGGGACTACAAGGCAGACGATACATCCAGAGATCCAGTCTATCCTTGATCGGTATGCCATAGTGTTTAGAGAGATTCCACAAGGACAGCTGCCGGATCGGGGGTTTGAGCACACTATCGAGCTTGAGCAGGGCATCTAGGCAGTAATCACCACCCCCTATAGGCACCCCAAGGCCTATCGGGATGAGAATGAGTGGGCTATCCAGGAGTTGCTAGCTCTTGGGCACATTCGATCGAGCACAAGTCCTTTTGCTTCTTCTGTGGTGTTGGTGAAAAAGAAGGATGGTACATTAAGGATGTGCATTGACTACAGGGCCCTGAACAAGAAGACCTTGAAGAACAAGTACCCCATACCCAAGATCGATGAGTTGATGGAAAAGTTGAGGGAGCACGATTCTTCTCAAAGATTGATTTGAGATCTGGGTACCATCAGATTCACGTGAGGGAGCAGGACATTCCCAAGACCGCCTTCAGGTGTTACTATGGGCACTTTGAGTTCTTGGTGATGTGTTTCGGGCTAACCAACGCCCCCGCTACATTTCAGTCCTGCATGAATCACATCTTCCGCAGTCACTTGAGGAAGTTTGTGTTGGTATTCTTTGACGATATCCTCATTTACAGCAGGACTTGGGAGGAGCATCTCCAACACATTGAAACAGTGTTGCGCATCTTGCAGGAGCAGCAGTTCTACGCCAAGCTCTCCAAGTGCGCGTTTGGGTTGACAGAGATGTTGTACTTGGGGCACATCATAGGGATGGACAGAGTGAGGGTCCATGAGGAGAAGATCAGGGCCATCAGAGATTGGCCGGAGCCGAGGAACGTGACGAAACTTCTGGGATTCATTGGCATTTGTACTTACTACTGGAAGTTCGTCAAGAGTTTCTCACAACTTGCTGCACCCCTGATAGATTTGAAGAGGAGGGGGGCATTCAGCTGGTCGGATACAGCACAGCGAGCCATTGACAGGCTCAAGGAGGTTATGAGCAGCTGCCCAGTACTTGCATTGCCAGATTTCACGCAGCCATTTGTTTTGGAGTGTGATGCGTCGGGGGAGGGGATCGCGCAGTATTGATGCAGGGAGGTCACCCTATAGCCTATAAGAGCCGGAAGCTCCTTCCGCATGAGAGGTTGTATTCTATATACGACAAGGAGACGCTGACCATCATGCATTCATTGGCTAAGTACCAACAGTATTTGGTGGGTAACAGGTTCAGGGTGAGGACTGATCACAATAGCTTTAACTTCTTTTTGGAGCAGAAGCAGCTACAAGAGAGGCAGCAGAAGTGGATCAGCAAGATCCAAGCATATGACTTTGACATTGAGTATGTCAAGGGTAAGAACCACGTGGTAGCAGATGCCCTTTCACGTAGACCAGCCATGTTGTCTCTTATGAGCTTGGATACAGACTAGAGGGCTCGACTCTTAGTAAATTACTCCAAGGACAGGTTTGCATGTGAGGTTCTGGATGGGCAGGTGGCAGATGATAGGTACAGGGTGGTCGATGAGATCATCTATTACAGGGACCGGATCTTCTTGACTAAGGGGTCTCAGCTCAAGAATAAGATACTCCAGGCATCATATGATTCACCGTTGGCAGGACATTAGGGGTTTACCAAAATCTGCAGGGCCATTAGGGAGAGGTTCTCATGGAAGGGCCTCAAGGAGGATGTACTCCGACACATCTGGGAGTGCGATGTTTGCCAGAGGAACATGGGAGAGATGAGCCATCCCGCGGGATTATTGCAGCCTCTTCCCATTCCAGAGGGGAAATGGGAGAGTATTTCGATGGACTTCATCATAGGGTTGCCCATGGTACAAGGCAAGGATTGCATCTTTGTCGTCGTTGATCGACTGACAAAGTACACACACTTTTTTGCCATAACCGCACACTATACAGCAACACAGGTGGCCGAGCTGTTCTTTAGAGAGATCTTCAGGCTACATGGTCCTCCTAAGACCATCGTTAGTGATAGGGATAGCCGTTTCATGGGCGGGTTTTGGCAGGAGTTTTTCTGGTTGGTGGGGATGGAGTTGACACCGAGTACCAGTTATCACCCACAAACGGATGGGCAGACAGAGATAGTTAACAAATGGCTAGAGGGCTACTTGTGTAACTATGTCAGTGGGCAGCAACGAGCATGGTTGAGGTGGCTGCATCTAGGGGAGTACTGCTACAATACTTCACATCACATCTCCATTCGTATGTCACCATTCTATGCTTTATATGGGTATCATCCTTTATCTTTTGCTGACGTGATATTTGGTGATAGAAAGGCTCCCAGAGCCAAGATATGGATCCAAGAGAGTTAGGATATTCTCCAAGCTCTCAAGGATAACATGGCTACAACACAGAACCAGTAGAAGCTGTATGCTGAGAGGGGTCGGGTGGAGAGACAGTTCGAGGTAGGGGACATGGTCTACCTACGGTTACAGCCATACCGACAGTCGTCACTAAAGCAGAAGGGGGCTGAGAAGCTTAAGCCCCACTTTTATGGGCTATACAGGGTGATATGCAGGGTTAGATAGGTTGCATATGAATTGGAGTTGTCCCAAGGCAGCAAGATTCATAACGTTTTCCATGTATCATGCTTGAAAAAGGCATTGGGGCAACAGGTGACAGTAACAGATGAGCTACCACCCATGGATAACAAGGGGCATTTGGTATTGCAGCCGGAGGCTATCATTGATACTAGGGAGAGGCAGCTACGGAGCAGGACGGTCCGGGAATTCTTGGTGAGGTGGAAGAATTTGCCGGATGAGGATGCCACTTGGGAGAGTGAGAAGATCTTGCAGCATCCATTCCACTTTAGTTGCTTGAGGACAAGCAACATTTTGCCGGGGGAGACTGTAATATTCCTAATTAGCAATGGCTAATTGGAATATTCGATTTTGCCCAATTTTTGCCTTCTATAGTTATTTATAAATAAAAAAGTGAGGACGGAGGACATAACTCACTTTAAGAATAAAAAGTCACCTCCTAGTAGCACAATGTTGTGACTTAAGGAGGAGCCAAGGGAGCCAAAGGGGGACGCAGAAATGGGGCCCACGCAGACACATGGAGGGACTGCGCAGGAGGGAAGAACACATGGCAAGAGGGGAATCACGCAGGAGAAGGTGAGCCTAGGGATTGTGAGAGGTCGAGGCCATAAAATAGATATGAGCCCCCTCATTTTGGATTAGTCAGTTATGTGCATTTTGAGCTAGTCGTTTCGACTTTTGAGCACGCCGGCTGTTGAGATAGTCTGCAGCACTGTTTAATGCATCGAGTGTCTCATCCGGAGATCTCACCCTTAGCCCCGGGGGACTTCGAGTGCCTGCTCGGGCAAGGTATTTCCTTTGGTGTTTCAGCAGTAGTTTCATCAGCATTCCAACAGCAGTTTTATCAATGTTTTGGAGGAATGCGCAACACTGGGAGAGGGAAGCAGTTCTTTCTGGTAGTAGTGTTGGATTGGGGTTTTGTAGGCGGATTTATGCTGGGAGATTGAGCAAGGGTCCAGTTCTTGTCTCATTGGAGGATTTTTGGCAGGGTTTCAGGCAGTGTTTTAGGCAGAGTTTAGAGGGGTTTCTTTCAGTGGCAGCATAGGGCATTGAGGAACTGTGCAGAACCCCAAGAGGGTGTTTTTCGGGGGTTGGCCATTCCAGGAAAGCTTTTTGGGTTTTTCTGGGTTTCTTGAGTAGAGCCCGAATCCAGAGTTTCAGCTTTTTCCGAAGAGGGGAGTAGCACCAAATCATCATTTGTTTTCTAGTAGCAGCGACAACACAGCAGCAACATCCACGCAGAGAGGTCATTCTTGTCATTTTGAGAGTATTTCTTCACTTGCCATGTGCAAGTCGAGGTGCCATCTGTCTAATCACCTCTTGTACTCATTTTATTGCTCAGTATAATAAAATGGCTTAGCATTTCTCGGTGCATTTCTTGTGTATCTGCTTATATTTCTAATTTACATTATTATATGTTGTTCCACTGTTATTTTATCACTTCTGGGTTATTATATCATTTGCACATATTTGGTTGGAGTTTCACTGGGGTTTGAGGAATATTCTGGGTTAGGAATATTACACGGTGAGACAAAAAACCTTCCGGGACGTAGATCATCATTAAAAGATTAGGTTTACCTAGGCAAATACATACATGACACAAATCTGCTAAAATTATTTACAATTTACACATGCAGACTGGGTTTACAACATAACATGATTGGGCTGATGATGATAGTTGAATGGCACAGACACGTTGATCAAGCGCTATCCCCTTTGCGAAAAAATGGGGTGTACTTCTATGGGTAGATGACACGTAGTGGTCAACAATTCCAAGATAGAGGAAGTAAGAGATATCTACTATGGCTGAGATAGTCTTCTTCACATAAGTTTTTTTCAAGTTCCTAAGTCTTCTGTTGTAAGATATGGCCATCATGATTCACTAAGAAAAATGACGGGATGCATCAAGGCATCATAGAAGCATTGAAAGCAAGAGCTTCGGACATCATCATAGAGAAGCATGAAAAATGGTTAGAATCTGTAATATTCTTAATTAGCCATGGCTAATTGGAATATTCGATTTTGCCCAATTTTTGCCTTCTATAGTTATTTATAAATAAAAAAAGTGAGGACAGGGGACATGACTCACTTTAAGAATAAAAAGTCACTTCCTAGTAGCACAACATTGTGACTTAAGGAGGAGCCAAGGGGGCCAAAGGGGGACGCAGAAATGGGGCCCATGCAGACACATGGAGGGACTGCGCAGGAGGGAAGAACACATGGCAAGAGGGGAATCACACAGGAGGAGGTGAGCCTAGGGATTGTGAGAGGAAGAGGCTATAAAATAGAGAGGAGCCCCCTCATTTTGATCATTCAATTATGTGCATTTTGAGCTAGTCATTTCGACTTCTGAGCACGCTAGCTGTTTAGTTGGTCTGCAGCACTGTTTAGTGCATTGAGTGTCTCTGTTCAGAGATCTCACCCTTAGCCCCGGGGGACTTCGAGTGCCTGCTAGGGCAAGGTATTTCCATCGGTATTTCAGCAGTAGTTTTCTCAACGTTTCAGCAACAGTCTCATTAGCATTTTGGAGGACTGCGCAGCACTTGGAGAGGGACGCAGTTCTTTTTGGTTGTAGTGCTGGATTGGGGTTTTGTAGGTGGATTTATGCTGGGAGATTGAGCAGGGGTCCAGTTCTTATCTCATTGGAGGATTTTTGGCAGGGTTTCAAGCAGTGTTTTAGGCAGAGTTTAGAGGGGTTTCCTTTAGTGGCAGCGCAGGGCATTGAGGAACTGCGCAGAACCCCAAGAGGGTGTTTTTCGGGGGTCAGCCATTCCAGGAAATCTTTCTGGGTTTTTCTGGGTTTCTTGAGTAGAGCCCGAATCCAGAGTTTCAGCATTTTCCGAGGAGGGGAGAAGCCCCAAATCATCATTTGTTTTCTAGCAGTGCCAACAGCGCAGTAGCAACATCCACGTAGATAGGCCATTCTTGTCATTTTGAGAGTATTTCTTCACTTGCCTTATGCAAGTCAAGGTGCCATCTGTTTAATCACCTCTTATACTCATTTTATTGCTCAGTATAATAAAATGGCTTAGCATTTCTTGCTACATTTCTTGTGTATCTACTTATATTTCCGATTTACATTATTATATGTTGTTCCACTGTTATTTTAACACTTCTGGGTTATTATATCATTTGCACGTATTTGGTTGGAGTTTTTGCTGGGGTTTGAGGAATATTCTGGGTTAGGAATATTACAGTGGTATCAGAGCATAGATCTGGCTCAGCCTGTGGAGCTAGCAGTCTATGACACCGACAGAGAAACCCTACATCTGTTACAGAGGTAGGAAATACAGAGACAATGAGCATAGGTTGGAGAATACTTATGGAGAGGGAGACTGTGTTCCTGTGGTGGACGTAGAACAGGAGGAGCCTGTGGTGGACATAGAACAGAAGGATCAAATGGTAGACGAGGACGAGAAGAGATTTGCGGATATGCTCCTCAAATCAGTGCAGGATTTGACGAGGCAGATTGAGGTGATGGGGCAGAGATTCATGGCAGTAGAGGCTAGACAGCGTGAGAGCCCACACGTTTTCCAGGTTGGTGAGGGATTGGGTGCATCCCACCATTTGCCAGAGCAGCGTGATACTGCGCAGCAGGTGGCCTCACATGCCCCTACACGCTCTACCATGCCCACTTTCTTAGGAGCAGACACGGGGGCTGTAGCCCAGCAGGAGGCAGAGCCTGGACATATGGGCGATTATTTTGCAGAGTACCAGGACTATGGGCAGGAGTTCAGGGAAGCCCTCTCATTCAAAGATTTTGTTCAGCTCCAATAGGACAGAGAACCACGCGACCATCACAGAGGGTACCGACATTACCATGATGGCGACACCCACCATGCAGCAAGTAGATTCCACTTGCCTACGTTTGATGGCTCATCAAACAGTGCGGCAAAGTCTTGGGTGGAGAAGCTGGACATTTATTTCCAGCTTAACCAGATGCTGGAGGCAGAGGCCATCAAACGTATGGAAACATTACATTTGGATGGCGAGGCCCAGGATTGATGGTTTCATGGGATGGTTACATTGGGGCACGCCACAGTGACGACATATGCCAAGTTTACCAGGAGATTGATGGAGCGATTTGATCGGAGGGATCCAGAGCATCATTTCGTTGCGCTGACGAGGCTCAAATAGACAGGGAGCCCAGAGACTTACATTGCAGATTTCTTGAGGGTCTCCGCGATGGTGCCAGACCTATCGACGACACAGAGGGTCTATATGTATGTTGAGGGGTTAGCGGAGCCACTTCGGGGTTTAGTCTGATCCACTAAACCAGCCACACTCCAGGATGCTATCAGCAGGACTCAGGACTTACAGGATGTCTTACTCAAGACCCGGACACCTTACCCCCAGACACAAAATTTTCAGTCTAAGGGGAAGGATGTGAGGATTCCTCCTCCAAAGGGGAATCCAGGACGAGTACAACTTGACGACGATGTCATGAGGGAGCTGAAGAAGAAGCAGCTGTGCTTCACCTGTCAGGAGCCATGGGCACAAGGACATAGATGTGCTGCTGGCAAAGCACATTTTATTGAGGTCTTCTTCGAGAGCAGTGGAGAAGAAGATGACGAGGAGGATGTGGAGGCAGGAGATAGCCATGCCATACAATGACCTTTTCCACCTCCACCACTAGCAGCAGGTGGTGCATCTTTTGCACCCACCGGAGGGGCCCTTGCAGCGTTGCGAGGAGTTCCCAAGTATCTGACGCTACATGTACAAGCGATAGTACGTGGCCAACATGTATCAGTTTTGGTTGACAGTGGGGCAATCCACAACTTCATCGATGCACAGATGGTTGAGCGTAGAGGTATTCAGATAGAGAGCTTCGATGGGTTTTCAGTATTGGTCCCAGGAGATCAGAACATGACGTGTGCTCGTTATGTTCCAGAGCTTTCAGTGACGATGGACACCTACAAATTGACTGACCACTTTTTCGTGGTCGATATTCCGAACACAAACATGATACTGGGCGTTCAGTGGCTTATTACTCTAGGGAAGGTCACGACGGATTGGAAGACCCTAGAGATGGAGTGGGATGATGAGAAGACAGGGAGGCATGAGAAGATACAGGGACAACACACATATCCGCCTCAGACTGTGTCGACTCATCGGATGGAGGCAGTCTTCCAGAAGGGAGACATAGAGTGGGCAGTGGAGTTGTGTGCATCAGAGGCAGGGACTACAGGGCAGACAGTACATCCAGAGATCCAGTCCATCCTTGATCAGTATGCCATAGTGTTTGGAGAGATTCCACTAGGACAGCCACTGGATCGGGTATTTGAGCACACTATCGAGCTTGAGCAGGGCATCCAGGCAGTGATCACCACCCCCTATAGGCACCCCAAGGCCTATTAGGACGAGATTGAGCGGGCTATCCAAGAGTTGCTGGCTCTTGGGCACATTCGACCGAGCACGAGTCCTTTTTCTTCTTCTGTGTTGTGGTGAAGAAGAAGGACGGTACATTAAGGATGTGCATTGACTACAGGGCCCTGAACAAGAAGACCTTGAAGAACATGTACCCCATACCCAGGATCGATGAGTTGATGGACGAGTTAAGGGGAGGACGATTCTTCTCAAAGATTGATTTGAGATTTGGGTACCATCAAATTCGCGTGAGGGAGCAGGACATTCCCAAGATCGCCTTCAGGTGTCACTATGGGCACTTTGAGTTCTTGGTGATGCCTTTTGGGCTAACTAACGCCCCCGCTACATTTCAGTCCTACATGAATCACATCTTCTGTAGTCACCTGAGGAAGTTTGTGTTGGTATTCTTTGATGACATTCTCATTTATAGCAGGACTTGGGAGGAGCATCTCCGACACATTGAGACAATATTGCATATCTTACAGGAGCAGCAGTTCTATGCCAAACTCTCCAAGTGTGAGTTTGGGTTGACGGAGATGTTGTATCTGGGACACATCATAGGAGTGGACAGAGTGAGAGTCCACGGGGAGAAGATTAGGGCCATCAGAGAATGGCCAGAGCCAAGAAATGTGACGGAACTTCGAGGATTCATTGGCATTTGTACTTACTACCGAAAGTTCGTCAAAGGTTTCTCACAGCTTGCTGCACCCCTGACAGATTTGACGAGGAAGGGGGCTTTTAGTTGGTCAGATACAGCGCAACGAGCCTTTGACAAGCTCAAGGAGGTTATGAGCAGCTGCCCAGCGCTTGCGTTGCCAGATTTTACGCAGCCTTTTGTTTTGGAGTGTGATGCGTCGGGAGAGGGGATCGGCGCAAGGTTGATGCAATGAGGTCACCCTATAGCCTTTGAGAGCCGGAAGCTCCTTCCGCACGAGAGGTTGTATTCTATATACAACAAGGAGATGTTGGCCATCATGCATGCATTGGCTAAGTACCGGCAGTATCTGGTGGGTAACAGGTTCTAGGTGAGGACTGATCACAATAGCCTCAAGTTCTTTTTGGAGCAGAGGCAGCAGAAGTGGATCAACAAGATCCAAGCATATGACTTTGACATTGAGTACGTCAAGGGTAAGAACAACGTGGTAGCAGATGCCCTTTCATGTAGACCAGCCACGTTGTCTCTTATGAGCTTGGATACAGACTGGAGGGTTCGACTCTTAGTAGAGTACTCCAAGGACATGTTTGCATATGAGGTTCTAGATGGGCAGGTGGCAGATGACAGGTACAGGGTGGTCGATGAGATCATCTATTACAGGGACCGGATCTTCTTGACTAAGGGGTCTCAGCTCAAGAAGAAGATACTCCAGACAACACATGATTAACCGTTGGCAGGACATCAGAGGTTTACCAAAACCTACAGGGCCATTAGGTAGAGGTTCTCATGGAAGGGCCTCAAGAAGGACGTACTCTGGCACATCCAGGAGTGCGATGTTTGCCAGAGGAACAAGGGAGAGATGGGCCATCCCGCAGGACTATTATAGCCTCTTCCCATTCTGGAGGGGAAATGGGAGAGTATTTCGATGGAATTCATCACATGGTTGCCCATGGTACAGGGCAAGGATTGCATCTTTGTTGTCGTTGACCGACTGACAAAGTACACACTTTTTTGCCATATCCGCACACTATACAGCAGCACAGGTGGCCGAGCTGTTCTTTAGAGAGATCTTCAGGCTACATGGTCTTCCTAAGACCATCGTCAGTGATAGGGACCGCTATTTCATGGGCGGGTTTTGGCAGGAGCTTTTCCGGTTGGTGGGGACGGAGTTGACACCGAGTACCAGTTATCACCCACAGATGGATGGGCAGACAGAGATAGTTAACAAGTGGCTAGAGGGCTACTTGCGTAACTATGTCAGTGGGCAGCAACGAGCATGGTTGAGGTGGTTGCATCTAGAGGAGTACTCCTACAATACTTCACATCACATGTCCATTAGTATGTCACCATTCTATGCTTTATATGGGTATCATCCTTTATCCTTTGCTGACGTGATGTTTGGTGATAACAAGGCTCCCAGAGCCAAGATATGGATGCAAGAGAGTCAGGATATTCTCCGAGCTCTCAAGGATAACATGGCTACAACACAGAACTAGCAGAAGTTGTATGCCGACAGGGGTCGGGTGGAGAGACAGTTCGAGGTAGCGGACATGGTCTACCTACAGTTACAGCCATACCGACAGTGGTCACTAAAGAAAAAGGGGGCTGAGAAGCTTAAGCCCCGCTTTTATGGGCCGTACAGGGTGATATGCAAGGTTGGACAGGTTGCATATGAGTTGGAGCTGCCCTAAGGCAGTAAGATTCATAACATTTTCCATGTATCATGCCTGAAAAAGGCATTGGGGCAGTAGGTGACAGTGACAGATGAGCTACCACCCATGGATGACGAGGGGCAATTGGTATTGCAGCCAGAGGCTATCATTGATACTAGGGAGAGGCATTTGCGGAGTAGGACGGTCCGAGAATTCTTGGTGAGGTGGAAGAATTTGCCAGATGAGGATGCCACTTGGGAGAGTGAGAAGATCTTGCAGCATCCATCACTTCAGTTGCTTGAGGACAAGCAACATTTTGCCGGGGGAGACTGTAATATTCCTAATTAGCCATGGCTAATTGGAATATTCGATTTTGCCCAAATTTTTCCTTCTATAGTTATTTATAAATAAAAAAAGTGAGGACGGGGGACATGTTCACTTTAAGAATAAAAAGTCACTTCCTAGTAGCACAACGTTGTGACTTAAGGAGGAGCCAAGGGGGCCAAAGGGGGATGCAGAAATGGGGTCCACGTAGACACATGGAGGGACTGCGCAGGAGGGAAGAACACATGGCAAGAGGGGAATCACGCAGGAGGAGGTGAGCCTAGGGATTGTGAGAGGCAGAGGCTATAAAATAGAGAGGAGCCCCCTCATTTTGATCATTTAGTTATGTGCATTTTGAGCTAGTTGTTTCGACTTTTGAGCAAGCTGGTTGTTTAGCTGGTCTGTAGCACTGTTTAGTGCATTGAGTGTCTCCTTTTGGAGATCTCACGCTTAGCCTCGGGGGACTTCGAGTTCCTGCTCGGGCAAGGTATTTCCATCGGTATTTCAGTAGTAGTTTTATCAGCATTTCAGCAGCAGCCTCATCAGCATTTTGGAGGACTGCGCAACATTGGAGAGGGGCACAGTTCTTTTTGGTTGTAGTGCTAGATTGGGGTTTTGTAGGTGGATTTATGCTGCGAGATTGAGCAGGGGTCCAATTCTTATCTCATTGGAGGATTTTTGGCAGGGTTTCAGGCAGTGTTTCAGGCAGATTTTAGAGGGGTTTCCTTCAGTGGCAGCGCAAGACATTGAGGAACTGCGCAGAACCCCAAGAGGGTGTTTTCGGGGTTCAGCCATTCCAGAAAAGCCTTCTGGGTTTTGCTGGGTTTCTTGAGTAGAGCCCGAATCTAGAGTTTCAACTTTTTCCGAGGAGGGGAAGAGCCCCAAATCATCATTTGTTTTCTAGCAGCGGCAACAGCACAACAACAACATCCATGTAGAGAGGCCATTCTTGTCATTCTGAGAGTATTTCTTCACTTGCTTTGTGCAAGTCGAGGTGCCATCTGTTTAATCACCTCTTGTACTCATTTTATTGCTTAGTATAATAAAATGGCTTAGCATTTCTCGCTGCATTTCTTGTCTATCTGCTTATATTTCCAGTTTACATTATTATACGTTGTTCCACTGTTATTTTATCACTTCTAGGTTATTATATTATTTGCACATATTTGGTTGGAGTTTTTGCTGGGGTTTGAGGAATATTCTGGGTTAGGAATATTACAGAATCTATGGAAGTCAAGGATATAGCTCTAGGAAATCTCATTGGAAACATAAATGGCAAGGTCATCTAGTACAAGGTTTATCATACATCTATCGAAAGGAAACATATGCTGATGGGGATACTTTAGATCCTCAAGGTTCTCTGATGGAATCTTCATTGAAAGGTTCACCGATCATGAGGGGAAGCAAGTGTTTCATCAAGAATTCAAAACTTGTGGAATTCATGGGATGATGGCATGATGACCTAAAAGAGGCAGAGCAATGGATTGAAGCTTTTTCAATCAAGGGAGCTGCTACAAGAAGTTTGGATGACCCAAAGGAAAATGATGTATGTATGCTTATATTCAATATTAAAGAGTCATGTCATATGGTTGCAGGTAACATGGATCAATGCTCATCTTGAGAGCATAATCAAAAGGAAGGATCTCCTCCCTCGAAGGAATGTAGGAATGCATGGTCACACATTCACTAGATGAAATCAACATAATATGTCCTCATATGAAGTATGAGGTGGTTGACATTAATTGAAGGAACTCTGATTGGAAGTTCATGAGAATGAAATATGTGAAGAAAGGAAGGAAGAGATCGTGGATATGCAACCATGGAAAATGGAAATCAACATCCATAGACCAAGAGTATGGTATGTTCTATGCTTAGAGCAGTTTACTTCTTTTTCTTATTATATCCACAGATTAGCAATCACATGTACATTAAGTAAAGTGCAGACAAAACATTAAACGATCTACAAAAAACAAGCCAAGACAAGAGACGCAAGATGTGGCGGCTAGCCAGGGACAAACCCCAATATGGGGAAACCCTTTGATCAAATCTTCTTTTATCTTCAATAATTCAGCAGAGAGAAATAGTACAAAGATCTGATTTATATCAGCAGCAACAAACCCTAGATCGAATTTGTTAAGTCTCCACCGGTGAGTTGTTCACCATGCACCAGTCCAAGACTTCGCCGTGCACTAGTGCAAGATTTCGCCGTGCACCAATGCAAGATTTCGCCGCGCACCAGTGCAAGATTTCACTGCACACCAATGCAAGATTTCGCCATGCACTAGGGCAAGATTTCGCCGTGCACTAGTGCAAGATTTCGCCGCGCACTAGAGAGAGAGAGAGAGATGTGATGAGATGAGAGTATGCAAATGAGGAAAAGATCTACTGTATTTATACACAAATGTTGATGATGAATATATGCGTCTGTTGGGCCTCTGAGCCTACATGAGTTGCTGGTCGGCTTGATAATTATTCCATAATCAAAATAAATTCATATCTCCATAACTACTTATCGGAATCGGATGATCTTTAGATCAATCCTACACCTCTCGACGAGAGGAATCTAATAAAAATATTATCAGCCATGAAAAAGATGACCCACATGGAGTTTGTCCCTAGTTGCCAATTTTAACACTCCCTCTCAACTAGGGAGAACTCCATTTGCAATTTGTCTGTCGGTCGCTACTATTCATCCATCAAATGCACTGCCCTGTACAGCTTGACCCCTGCTCTACTCCGCTCTATCTTGCCTGCTCTGCTCTGTTCTATTCTGCCCTGTTCTGATCTGCTCTACTCTGCTCTGCTCTTCTTTGTCTGAATTATGAAGAAGAAGAAATGATCGAGGATGTATCATACTGACTCAAAGTCAGTCTTAGAGTGTGTACCACTGGTCCCAGACCAGTCCTCAACTGACTCGACGTCAGTGTCATAGTGGGTACAACTCCTACCACTGGTCATAGACCAGTATCATCCTCCACTGACTCAAAATCAATCTCAGAGTGTGTACCACTGGTCCCAGACCAGTCCTCAACCGACCCGAAGTCAGTGTCATAGTGGGTACAACTCCTACCACTGGTCCCATACCAGTATCATCCTCCACTGACTCAAAATCAATCTCAGAGTGTGTACCACTGGTCCCAGACCAGTCCTCAACTGACCCGAAGTCAGTGTCATAGTGGGTACAACTCCTACCACTGGTCCCAAACCAGTATCACTGATCCTAGATCAATGAAGGTCATCCTAGCATAGGGAG
The DNA here is from genome assembly GCA_000404065.3 of Pinus taeda. Classification (NCBI taxonomy): domain Eukaryota; kingdom Viridiplantae; phylum Streptophyta; class Pinopsida; order Pinales; family Pinaceae; genus Pinus; species Pinus taeda. The sequence continues at coordinate 126,758 of APFE031629853.1, read as the reverse complement.
TACGATAGATACAACAATGCGTCCATCGGTACTACTATGGGCCCCATTCTCATTTCCCTGCTCATTGATCAGATGAGAGGTACTTCCCATGAGTCCCAAACTGCATGGGTAGGATGCCTCGACAGGGGAACTAATCAATCCTGTCCACAGGAGAGCGAATCATCCTGTCCCACAAGAGAGCGAATCATCTTGTCCAGAGGAGAGCAAATCATCTTTTCCACAGGAAAGCAAATCGTCCTGTCCACAATCGCCATGGAGAAAACATCATCCAGGCCTCACAGGAGAACTAATCGTCCTGCTACACAATCGTCATGGAGAACACATCATCCAAACCTCACCGGAGAACTAATCATCCTGCTACACAATTGTCATGGAGAACACATCATCTAGACCTCACAGGAGAACAAATCATCCTGCTACATAATCGTCATGGAGAACACATCATCTAGACCTCACAAGAGAACAAATCATCCTGCTACATAGTCGCCACGAGGTGTCACAGGGAAAGTTTTGATTCTTTTACCCTGTTCATCTTATGTCGCTCCAAGAAGTACCCCGCACCCCCCTGGAGCTCCCAGAGCTCAATACATCATACAGGACCCTCATTAGAGGGTTTTTGAATGACACCAAGTCGTTCTCGGAAAGTCAGGAATTTGACCTTCCCTAGGGGTTTTGTCAGAATGTCAGCGACTTGTTCATCTGTACCAATATGTTGGAGCCTTATTGCTCCTTGCTGCACCATATCTCGAATATAGTGGTACCTGATATCGATATGCTTGGAGCGATCATGAAATACGGGATTCTCTGACAAATGAATCCCACTCTGGTTGTCACATAGGATCACGGTGGTATCCAATGTAAATCCAAACAGCACACTGAAGAGCTTTTGCAACCAGACTACCTCACAGGAGGCCATGCTAGGAGCAATATACTTTGCCTCGGCGGTGCTCAAAGCCACCGACTTCTGCTTCCTGCTCATCCAAGATATCGAAGTAGATCCCAAGGAGAAACAACACCCTAAAGTGCTCTTACGTTTCTCCACATTGCCAGCCCAATCAGCATTAGTGTATCCAAGTAGTCTCACATCTTCAGTAGTGTATCTTAACCCATAAGTAATTGTGCCACGAAGATATCTTAATAAATTCTTGGCACCAATCGAATGTATGTGGTGAGGTTCAACCATATGTTGACTCAATGTGTTGACTGTGAAGCATATATCTGGATGGGAGTTCACTAAGAACATTAATGCTTCGACGAGTTGACGATATTCGGTGGCATTTCGTAAAATAGGTCTAGCAGCGCTACCGCTTAACTTCTTAAAGTCAAGCTCCATCGGGGTAGTAACAGGGTTGCAATCCACCATGCCGAATCTTTCCAATACCTTCACCACATATTTTCCTTGAGATAGGAAAATTTCCTTTGGCTTCTGCCACACTTCAAGTCCTAGGAAATAGTGCATCAGCCCTAGGTCCTTCATTTCAAATTCAGAAGCCAACTCCCTCTTACATTTGTGAATGAGAGGGTCTGCACCTATTAGAATGAGGTCATCCACATACAGCACCAGTATGAGAGGTTTGTAATCTTCAACCTTAAAGTAAAGGTTAGGATCAGCTTCACTCCTAGTGAATCCTAGTTTCATCAAGTAGCTATCGATCCTCTCATACCATGCTCGGGGTGCTTGCTTCAACCCATAGAGAGCCTTCTTCAACCTGCATACATGAGATTTTCGATCATACACCTCAAATCCTTCAGGTTGCTCCACGTAGACCTCTTCTTTGATTGAACCATGCAAGAACGCGGTCTTGACATCCATCTGATGTAGGTTCCATCCTTGTGAAGCCGCAAGGGCTATGATCGAGCGGATGGTGATATATCTGGTAACAGGTGCAAATATCTCGTCATAGTCTATACCTTCCTTTTGGGAGAAGCCACGAGCGACAAAACAAGTCTTATACTTTTCCATACTTCCATTTGCTGCATCCTTTATCTTGTAAAGCCATTTAGAAGTGACAATTGTCTTGTCTTGGCATCTGGGAACTACTTCCCAAACATCAATCTTCATAATAGACTCATATTCTTCGTTCATAGCATCCTTCCATACTTGATGCTTGACGGCATCTGAGAATGATGAAGGCTCATTTTGTATGATCATGCTCATGATGGTCAGGTATCCCTGATACTTGTTAGGTTTCTTACTTTCACAGAAGGTTCCTTGGGGTGCAGTGTGTCCTTCAGCATCATTGAGTAGCCCCATAAGCCAAGAGGGCCTCTTCCTAGAAGAGGAAGGCTCAGGTGGATCAATAGGATCCATGGGTTCATCCACATCGGGCATTGTTACATCATCTGCCCATAGAAACTTCAGAAGTCTTTGATCATGGAGCATGGCATGGACAGCTTCCACAATTGTACAGTTCTTCCTTTCTACCACATCATTCTACTCAGGAGTATATGGTGTAGTAGTCTCCCTCTTAATGCCAGCCTCAGATATGTCTGAGTGAACCAACTGTAATATATCGAAGGTCTTTCTTTGGCTTGAGGGGAATGATCCCCTTTTGAGCTTTCCTTCGGCACATCCCGGACATACACCTTCTTTCTCTACTCGGAATTCGGGCATCCTTGTCACCATTTGTCTTACATCGGTTAGAGCTTTATAATGAAAGTGAGCAAACCTTCGATGCCAAAGTTCAGACTAAAGAGATGTGTCACAAGACATGACACCTAGCGGACTTCCACTGACCTGATATAATGAATCAACATGAAACCCAAGAGTAAAGGCATCTTTAACATTGTTTTTCCATACACGTACCTTGCCATTACTGAAGGTCACCTTGTAGCCTTTGTCTTCCATTGTCGAGATGGACACCAGGTTCTTTTTTGAGGTCATGTACATATAATACATCCTGTAAGTGGATCGTATTACCTTGATTCAATTTAAGAGAGACATTGCCTACACCTTTCATGGGATATTTCATATTATCTCCAAGGACAATATTCAGGTTAGTGTCTTTCTATATCAGATTATGGAGAAATTATTTGTAACCAGTGAAGTGCCTTGAGGCACCACTATCAATAAGCCAAGTTCCCAACGAGTCCGAAGGAGCAGAGGTAGATAGAGCAACTGGTAGATAATATTCATCCTGCGTATTGTCAACAATGTTAGATTCATACCTGGAATTTCTAGCCTTCTTGAATGATTGTCCTCTTCCTTGACTTCCAACACTCCTTTACCTCTACTATCAGATTTTCCATTCCTTTGATTGCCATGAGAGGGATTTTGATTATCGTCCAGGTGTGAGTCCCTTTTATCAGGGCACTCCCTTGCATAGTGACCTGCTTTATCGCAAATGTAACATCGTCCTTTTCTTCCACCCTTAGGTCCATTTGTTCCTAGAGCAGTAGATGCATTTGATGGAGGCTCATCAATTCCGCCTTTCACATGGTCCAACACTTCCTGTTCTTCTAATATTAGATCGAGAGACATCTTCCATCCGTGGTAGTCAGACTTATCACGGAGCTTGTCTTCAACAGGGAAGTGTGTTGAGGACCCCAAGATTTTTTTTTTTTTGGATAGCCTGCCAATCTTCTCTTCAGTGTGGTCATGCTCTTGCTCGGGCTTTGTCTTCACCTCAGCGCTGATACCATGTTAAGTTATGGTATGTTCTATGCTTAGAGCAGTTTACTTCTTTTTCTTATTATTATCCACAGATTAGCAATCACATGTACATTAAGTAAAGTGCAGATAGAACATTAAACGATCTACAAAAAACAAGCCAAGACAAGAGACACAAGATGTGGCGGCTAGCCAGGGACAAACCCCAATATGGGGAAACCCTTTGATCAAATCTTCTTTTATCTTCAATAATTCAGCAGAGAGAAATAGTACAAAGATCTGATTTATATCAGCAGCAGCAAACCCTAGATTGAACTCGTCAAGTCTCCACCGGTGAGTTGTTCACCGTGCACCAGTCCAAGACTTCACTGTGCACCAGTCCAAGATTTCGCCACGCACCAGTGCAAGATTTCTCCGCACACCAGAGAGATTTCGTCGCGCACCAGTGCAATATTTCGCCATGCACTAGAGAGAGATTTTGCCACACACCAGTGCAAGATTTCGTCGCACACCAGAGAGAGATTTCGCCACACACCAGTGCAAGATTTCGTCGCACACCAGAGAGAGAGAGATGTGATGAGATGAGAGTATGCAAATGAGGAAAAGACCTCCAGTATTTATACACAAATGTTGATGATGAATAGATGCGTTTGTTGGGCTTCTGAGCCTACATGAGTTGCTGGTCGGCTTGATAATTATTTTATAATCAAAATAAATTCATATCTCCATAAATACTTATCGGAATCGGACGATCTTTAGATCAATCCTACACCTCTCGACGAGAGGAATCTAATAAAAATATTATTAGCCATGAATAAGATGACCCACATGGAGTTTGGCCCTAGTTTCCAATTTTAACAGACTAGGATATCTCCATGAAAGATATGAAAATTCAAATGGAATCCGAAAAAAGAAAGAGACCCTTGACAATATCAATATATATATATATATATATATATCTGTGAAATGTGTCTATATGTATGCAGGACGTTGATACAAACTAGATGATTTCATGATGAAAGACCATCACGAAGGTAATTTTGATTTTAATGTTCATTATTTTATTTTTGAACAAATATTTGGATGGGTCTATGCAAGGTTGCCAAGGGAAGATCTATGGATATCTTCCACCACCGATGTTCTTGTAGTAGGATGAAAGATCCTTGAGGAAACATGGCATGAAGAAGGCAACATGGCATGAAGGAAGGCCAGATATGAACATATGGATCACTTTTCGATGATGACATGACTGACTCATGGATGAAAGTGATGGATGGTCTGTGCCCTATGAAGAAGTCCAAAAACATGAAGACTTCGAAATAACGAAAAGAAGTTCATGACATCGTGAGGAGGAGTTCTTCAAGCAGCGGATTATCCCATCATCTCCACTTAAGGAGATGTTGTAGGTCCCTAATTAAGAGGGAGCCCAGAAACAAGATTTCTTACTTGGAAGAAACTTGGAAGCAAAAATTCCTAGGCCAAGAGGGAGCTTAGGTACATTCCTTCCATAGGAATGAGTACATTCCTTTATTGGCATAGATATGTCCTCCCTAATTAAGAGGGAGAGATAGACACATCATTCTTGTGTTCACTTGGGAAGACAGAATGGAGGATTGGGTAAACATCTGGCATTCACTACTCTTTGAGGATGAGTTAGGTCATCCAAGATAAGAGTAGTCATATCGATATTCTTTGAGGACTGGGAATCCATGATAAGAATAGTCTTGGTGGAACACACCCTGAGAACCCAGATGGGGTATGTTCTGAGAGAGACAATGATGAGGGTGTCTATACTGTTGATTTCTGGTAGCATCGGATGTGCTCTAAGTCTCAAATTTTGTAAGGAGGCTTGGGCACATGTATTCCAAAGAACCCAGAAAGTGTTTTGGGAAATTCCATCTGGAGATAATTTTATTAAAATAATTAATTATTTTTAATGGGTCCCTAAGTCTAAACTTAGGAAATTAAAATAATTAATGGGTATTAATCTACTGTGGGTTTAACTTCAAGAAAAAATGATCTTAGCCATTGATTAGCTTCTAATCTAGGCCATTGAATGTCAACGATAAGATTATTTAAGGAGGTTTGAGGGCCATTTGGAAGACACACAGAGAGTTGATCAGTTAGATCGAATTGCTAAGGCTAGTGCAGTGTAGTGATTTCGTGGTGATCACACAGAGAGGCGCAGAGATAGTTTTGGCTGGAGGATCTTCTCTAGAGGCAAGAATACACAACAGAGAGGCAGAGAAAGACGCAGAGGAGGCAGCGCAGTGCCCAGTGAGGATGAAGCAGAGCCAGGAAGGGCTCACGCAGAGCAACACAGTGTCTTCCAAGCAGAAGTCTAAGATTTTGCTGGGGGTTTAACGTTCTAGCCGGGAAGGCTGAAGTGGAAGCTCCTAAGAGCAAATCGATCCAGCAGAGAGGTGTCGCAAGCCCACGTAGTGACTGTGTAAGGGCAGTGCAGAGGTAGCTGGGGACTCGTTGGTTCAGCTGCTAGATCAGCGGGGACTTGCAGTGTAGAGTGAGCTAATCTCACTAATTTCTTCTGCCGAGTGATATTCTCTATACTGGATTTCCAGCAAGGCATGCAGAGTTTGTATTCAGAAATAACTTCTGCTTAATAATAAAAACCCTCAAGTCTGCTGCACCAGTTTTCCCACATTGGGTTTTTCGGGGACATTTGTCCAAAAATAACTGTGTCACTTGTGTTGTATCTTTTCCTGTTCAGTTTCTTGTTTCAACATATTATTTTTAATTAAGTGAAGATTGCAGTAGTATTTACTTCGATATTTACGATATAACACAATAAATAACTTGTATGGATTAACAAGTAGGAGAAGTAACATCAATTTGTTGCAGTAGGGATTCTGGGTTAAAGGAATTTTCACATAGTATCATAGCGAGTGCAAGTAAAACAAGAAGAACAGTGCCAGAGAACCCAACGCTAAGCAGAGAAGGAGGTCAAATAGTTGCAGGAGGCAATGGTTTGAATCCCCAGAAAGATTGCACAGTCTAGTCCAGGAGGGCTGAATTTTTGAGGAAAGACTCTCTCTGAGGGAGTCGACAGAGAGGAAGGGCTTCCAGATCGAAATCTTGCTAAGCCTGAGGGAGCAGCATAGAGCCTTAGCGTGAGGAAAGAGCTGGTGGGACACAGTTTTCAGCAGGCAGATTGTTGTGCTGAAAGACGTCAGAAAAGAGAGGAGAAGCACAGTGAGGGAATTTCTTCCTCAGTAGACTTCCCGCCAATAAGTCCGTTTTCTTATTGCCTGAGCAGCAACAGTAAGAGACAAAGAGGAGAAGTTCGACATTTTCGTGGCAGAGATGGCAACCAGTGGATTGAAAGATCAGGACAGTTTGGATGGGGCATCCAACTATGTGATCTGGAAGGCAAGGATGTTGTGCCTTCTAGATGAACATTTTCTCAAGGCCTATGTTGACAATGTGGTGGCTGTGCCCGCAGAAGTAGATCCGCTGAAGAAGTACAAGGGAGACATGTTGAAGGCCAAGAGGATGATTCTTGATGGAGTAAAGGGTCACGTGGTATGTCACATCACTAGCAAAGGGATTGCTAAGGAGATGTGGGATGCCTTGGCAATGCTGTATCAAGGATCTTCCGCTGCAACAGCGAAAGATGTACGTAGAGGAGAAATTGAGATCTGCATAGATACAGAAGGGGGAGTGCATTGATCCGTTCCTCACGAAGCTTCAGAAGGCCCGGGATGTGTTAGCAGCTGCGGGGTCTACACCTCAAGGTTTTGAGATGGTGAGGTTGGCCCTAAACTTAGTCTTAGAAGAGTGGCAAGTCTTTGTCCATAGCATCCTGGGCAGGGCAGCTTTGCCAGACTAGGATAGTATGTGGGAAACTCTCAAGCAGGAAGAGTTGAGGAGAGATCGAGTCAAGTGTAAGCTTGACGGAAGCAACAACAGTGGGTCGAGAGGCCCAAGGAGGAGGAAGAGAATGCAACCCTTGCATCCAAGGGGCAACAAGAGCAGGGGAGGCGGAAGAAGGATGTCTCGAGGATCAAATGCTTTAGGTTTGCTGAAATGGGTCACTACGCAACACAATGTCCTCTCAAAAAGAAGGACAAAGATGAGAATCATGATCCGAAAGTTGCAGCCTCGAAGATCGAGGAGGAGGAGTTTGCTATGACAGCTGAGATACCTATACGAGGGAGGTGGGCTGTTTTAGAGCTGTAGTTCGAAAGAGCTACAGATGGGCAGGAACCTTAAGGAGCCCACCTCTCGGATCAATTCCTTGCTATGGGAGCCCAAATGAGAAGTAGCAGGATGGCCTAGTGTCAGTTGGTGTAGAGGAGTGTTGGAGCGACAGATGCAGTGGCTAGAACGCCAAGTCTGAGCAGCGTAGTGCAGAGTTGCAGCAGTGTAGGCGTGAAGATTGCTAACCCAAAATCCCTACTGCAGCAAACTGATGTTACTTCTCCTATTTCTTTAAATCATGCAAGTTATTTATTGTACTCTATGGTAAATATTGAAGATAATACATCTGCAACCTTCACTTAATTTACATATATGTGGAAACAAAATCCTGAGCAAGAAAGAAAAATACAACGCACAGGACAGTTATTTTTGGACAAATAGTCCCCGGAAAAACCCAATTCGAGAAAACCAGTGAAGCAGCTCTAAGGGTTTTATTATTATGTAAGAGAAATTCTGAGTACAATTCTAGGATGCTTAACTAGCAATCCGATATAGAGAGAATACTGAACAAAAGACAGGTGAAATGATATCACCCTGTCATTGGAGAATCAATGATTGATCCTGCTGCTTTGGAGGCTCTACGTCACCCTCTACGTGGCCTCTACGCAGAACTGAGTCACCCTGGGCAGCTTCTGCATCACCCCTCCTGGGTATTACACTGCCTCTCCTCTGGATCCTTTGTTGGCTGAGAAATCGACTTTTCTGCCTCCCAGACTCACACCTTGGCTTCCGACAACTAAACTTCGACTTACCTCAACAGGAACTCGACTTCCCCTCACTGACTGTGCTGCCTCTGCGTCAGCACTACGTAGGCCAGCATCATCCTTCCTCTAGACATCTTTCTATTCTCTCTCTGCTTGGTACTCTTCGGAAATTCCTTCTCCCGGATCTCACTGCCTCTCTACTGCAAGATCTCCTCAATCGATTTTCCTCCTAAGAACTTCTCACTTCAGAAAATCGATTTTCTCAATCTCTCAATGTATTTTCCAAATGACCCTCAAGCCCCTTCTCATATCTTCCTATTGGACAACCAACGACCTAGATTAAAACATAATCAAAGGTTCAGATCATTTTGACTTGATCCATGGATTTTTCTAGAAGTTTCACCCCTGTCTAGATTAATACCCATTAATATTTTAATTTTCCTAAGTTTAGACTTAGGAACCCCATTAAAAATATTAATTATTTTGATAATATCACTTCTGGGTGGAATTTCCCAAAACTCTTTCTGGGTTCTTTGGAATACCTATGCCCAAGCCTCCCTACAAAATTTGAGGCTTAGAGCACATCCGATGCTACCTCAGATCAACACTCCCTCTTAGCGAGGAATTTTCTCTAGCAATATACTACCTCTCTCCATATTGCTCTGACTTTAAAGCATCGTCTCTGTGTTGTTGATGCCTGACATGCTGTCCATCAACCACTACACTGCTGCTGCTACTATACTACCGCCTTTGACACTATAACTGCCAATGCTACATTGGTACTGCAACTCCCTCTGCATCCGTGCTGCTGCTAGTTCTGCTACCCAACATTGCATCTGCACTGCAGCTCCCTCTCAAATGCTACATCTGCTATGCTGATAGCAGTGCCACTGCTAACACTGCATCCATACTGCAACTCAGTTGCTGAGAGAAGCAACAAAAAACACCCAAAACTAGATAAGTATCCAGTGGATACTCCTCGGTGCTGACAACCTGATTGCTGTTAGTCCCACTCTGCCTCTGAAGCCATTGCGCTGCTGAAGCTCTGCACTGTGCCTCCTTGCACTGCTGCCTCCTTGCTCTACGCTGCTCAGTCTCTGGCTCTCTTAGCCATTGCATTTATCAAATCAACACCCCATGGCACCAACTGAAAATCCACCATCCTCTACTACTGATCATGGGCTCCCGTAGCAAGGTGACAATCCAAGAGGTGGGCTCCTCAAGGATCCTGCCCATCTACAGTCCTCTCGACTACAACTTTATATCATCCCACCTCCCTCCTAGAGGCATCTCGGCTATCATGGCAAACTCCTCCTCGTCAATCTTCACGGCTACAACCTTCGGATCATGCTTCTCATCCTTGTCCTTTTTCTTCAAAGGAAACTGGGATGCATAGTGGCCCATCTCGCCACATATGAAGCACTTCACATTGGAGACGTCCTTCTTTCGTCTCTGTTGCCCCTGCTGTCCCTTCGATGCAAGGGTTGCGTTATCCTCCTCCTCTACGTTGGGCTTCGACCCACTGCTGCTGCTGCTCCCATCAAGTTTGACCTTAAGTAGGTCTCTCCTTAGCTCTTCTCGTTTCAGAGTTGCCCACATCTCGTCCCAATTTGGCAATACTGCCCTGCTGCGGATACTCAGACAAAGATTTGCCAATCATCTGAGACAAAGTTTAGAGACAATCTCACTAACTTTGAGCCTTGAGGTGTATGACCCACCACTGACAACTCATCATGGGTCTCCTTCAGTTTCGTGAGGAACGGATCCACTTGCTCCCCTTTCTGCATCTGAGAAGATCTCAACTTCTACTCTAAGTACATCTTCCGCTACTCGGAAGATCCCTGATACAATGTGGCCAAGGCATTCCACATCTCCTTAGCGGTCCCTTTGCTAGCAACGCGGCACACTAAGTGATCCTTGACTCCATCCAGGATCATCCTCTTCGCCTTAGCCATCTCAGATCTATACTTCTTTAGCGGATCTGCATCCGCTAGGACAACTACCACATTATCAACATAAGACTTGAGGGCATGTTCATCTAGTAGGAAGGTCATCCTAACCTTCTAGATGGCATAGTTGGAAGCCCCATCCAACCTGTCCTGATCCCTCAAGCCACTAGTTGCCATATCTTCTAAAAACTGTCGAACAACTCCCTCTTTCTTCGTACTGTGTAGCTCCTGGGCTGACTTACGCACTCCCTAATGGAGCTGGTAAGCTGCTGCTCCTCTGTTGTTCAGCAATCAAGAAATGTTGATTTCCCCGGCAAGAAATCACTGAGGAAGTATTCCCTCACTATACTCCTCTTCTTTCTTCTGATGTTTTTCAGCTTGACAACGTTGCCCACTGAAAAATTTGCATCAACCAACTGCTCCTCACGCTGAGGCTCAGCGTTGTTCCCTCTGGCACAACAAAAGCCGAACTGAAAGCTCTTTTTCTCTGTCAACTCACTCGGAGAGAGAGACTACCTCGAATTTTCGATCCTCTGGCTAGAACTGCGCAAATCGTCTGGGATTTTGACTTGCTGCCTCCTACAGCTTTTCGATTTCCCCTTCTGCTCAGCACTGGGGTTTCTGGTTCTGCTCTTCTTGTCTCACCTGCACTAGCTCTGGTACCATGTGAAAATTCCTAAGCCAGAATCCCTACTACAACAAACTGATGTTACTTCTCCTACTTGTTTAAATCATGCAAGTTATTTATTGTACTCTATGGTAAACATCGAAGCAAATACATCTGCCGCCTTCACTTAATTTACATATATGTGAAAACAACATACTGAGCAAGAAAGAAAAATACAACACATAGGACACTCTTATTTTTGGACAAATGGTCCCCGGAAAAACCTTATGCAAGAAAACCGGTGCAGCAGCTCTGAGGGTTTTATTATTATGCGGGAGAAATTTTGAGTACAATTCTAGGATGCTCAACTAGCAATCCGATATAGAGAGAATACTGGACAAAAGATTGGTGAAATGATCTCACCCTGTCACTGGAGAATAAGTGACTGATCTTGCTGCTCTGGAGGCTTTGCGTGGCCTCTGCGCAGAACTGCATCACCCTGGGCAACTTCTGCATCACCCCTCCTGGGTATTACATTGCCTCTCCTTTGGATCCTTCGTTGGCTGAGAAATCGACTTTTCTGCCTCCCAAACTCACACCCTGACTTCCGACAATTGAACTTCGACTTCCCTCAGTAGGAACTCCCCTCACTGACTGCGCTTCCTCAGCGTCAGCATTGTGTAGGCCAGCGTCAACCTTCCTCTGGATGTCTTTCTCTCTCTACCTGGTGCTCTCTGGAAATTCCTTCTCTTAGATTCTCACTGCTCCTCTATTGCAAGATCTCCTCAATCGATTTTCCTCCTGAGAACTTCTCACTTCAAAAAATCGATTTTCTCAATCTCTCTGTATATTTTCCAAATGACCCTCAATACCCTTTTTATATCTCCCTGTTGGACAACCAACGACCTAGATTAAAACATAATCTAAGGCTCAGATCGTTTTGACTTGATCCATGGTTTTTTCTAGAAGTTTCATCCCTAATTAGATTAATACCCATTAATATTTTAATTTTCCTAAGTTTAGACTTAGGAACCCCATTAAAAATATTAGTTATTGAATTTAGGCTTTTGTGATCCATATCAAGTTTATTGAGAAGGTTTTTAGCGATAATCACATCAGAATTCATTTGTCGACACGTTTCAAACCAGCAAGTGTGGTTCATCGTCAAGACGAGATGAAGAACCAAATCATGGCAACAAGTTAAATATAGAGACCAATCATTCAACGCTAGAAAGAAACAACTACTTTTGACCAAGGAAATGGTTACAAAGGTCTGGGCAACAACTACATTTGACTGGAAAGGAATATTAATTAGTTAGTTTGTTAGATCTATTTATTATTATTTTTATTTGTAACAAATAAATATGCTTATATTTAACTAAACTACTCTAATGAGCTTAAATCCAGAACTTAAAACCTAAATAATTTATTATCCTCTAAACAAAGATTTGTATTATTATAGGAATTCATGAAAATATAATTAATTAGTTAACTTGTTTACTAAGTTTAATTATTTCACTATATATGTAACCAAATATGTGATAAAATAAGTGTTAATTCTATGAAGTATTATGGGATAAATTGTTTTAAATTAATTAGTTAATTTGAATATTAAATTTATTTATTTTCATTTACCAAAGGTATCATGTATTAAATAGGGATTTAAACCTAAAATGTTTATAATTAATCAACTAAATAGTTATTTGATTTTATATGTGTAATGTTTTATATATAAAAGAAAATTTTTTATTTATATATCAAGAATAATAAAAAATTCTATTTATTCTTGATATATAAATAAAGAAATTTCTTTATATATAAACATACACATATAAAATCAAATTAACTAATTAGTTGATTAATTAATAAACATTTAGGTTTAATCCCTATTTATCACATGATACCTTTGGTAAATGAAAATAAATAAATTTAATATTCAAATTAACTAATTAATTTAAAATAATTTATCCCATAATACTTCATAGAATTAACACTTATTTTATCACATATTTGGTTAAATATATAGTGAAATAATTAAACTTAGTAAATAAGTTAACTAATTAACTAACTAATTAATTATATTTTCATGAATTCCTATAAGAATACAGATCTTTGTTTAGAGGATAATAAATTATTTAGGTTTTAAGCTCTGGGTTTAAGCTCATTAGAACAGTTTAGTTAAATATAAGCAAATTTATTTGTTACAAATAAAAATAATAATAAAAAGATTTAATGTCCACATGGGGTAGCTCAAGCGGCAGTGGCCGTGGAAATGAAGTCTCACCGAACCAAAAGTCTTGGGTTCAAATCTTGGGCTACACTTCCCCTGTAGTGGGGTAAGTTATGGCCATAAAAATCGGAGAGTCCTACCAAAGCTTACAAAAAAAAAAATAGATTGAACAAACTAACTATTTAATTAATTAATTAAGTAAATTAATATTCCTTTCCAGTCAAATGTAGTTGTTGCCTAGTCCTTTGTAACTGTTTCCTTGGTCAAAAGTAGTTGTTTCTTTCTAGTCGTTGAATGATTGGTCTCTATATTTAACTTTCTGCGATAATCTGGTTTTTCATCTCATCCTGACGATGAACCACACTTTTCTGATTTGAAACGCGTTGACAAATGCATTATGATGTGATTATTGCCGAAAACCTTCTCAATAAATATTAATTATTTTAATAAAATCACTTATGGGTGGAATTTCACAAAATGCTTTCTGAGTTCTTTGGAATACCTGTGTCTAAGCCTCCCTGCAAAATTTGAGGCTTAGAGCACATTCGATGCTACCCCAAATCAACAGCGTGGAGGCACAGTGTAGTAGCAGCAACAACGTAGTGGCTTCAGAGGGATAGAGTGGGACTAGCAGTAGTCACATATTCAGCATTGAGATGCATCTATGCTGAAAAATTGTTCAGATTTTGGGATGTTTTTCAGTTGTAGTGCAGATGAAGTGTTAGCAATGACAGTGCTAGCTGGAACACAGATGCAACACTTGAGAGGGAGTTGTAGTAGGGTTGCAATGTTGACAGTGGTAGTATCAGCAACAGTACAATTGCAGCATCAACGTAGTAGTTGGTGGACAAGATGTCAAACATCAGCAGCGCAGAGGATGATGTTATGAAGTCAGGGTGATGCTTTAGTGGGAGGCAATGCTAGAGCACATTCCTCACTAAGAGGGAGTGTTGATTTTTGGTAGCATCGGATGTGCTCTAAGTCTCAAATTTTGCAAGGAGGCTTGGGCACATGTATTCCAAAGAACCCAGAAAGAGTTTTGGGAAATTCCACCAGGAGGCAATTTCATTAAAATAATTAATTATTTTTAATGGTTCCCTAAGTCTAAACTTAGGAAATAAAAATAATTAATGGGTATTAATCTAACTATGGGTGTAACTTCTAGAAGAAGACGAGGATCAAGCAGAAATGATGTTAGCCATTGGTTAGCTTCTAATCTGGGCCGTTGAATGTCAACGAGAAGATTATTTAAGGAGGCTTGAGGGTCATTTGGAAGACACACAGAGAGTTGATCAGTTAGATTGAATTGCTGAGGCTAGAGCAACGCAGTGATTTCGTGGTGATCACACAGAGAGGGGCATAAATAGTTTTGGCTAGAGGATCTTCTCTGGAGCCAAGAATACACAACAGAGAGGTAGAGAAAGATATAGAGGAGGTAGTGCAGTGCCTAGTGAGGGTGATGCAGAGCCAGGAAGGGATCACGTAGAGCAACGCAGTGCCTTCCTAGCAGAAATTTGAGATTTTGTTGGGGGTTTGACATTCTAGCTAGGAGCGCTGAAGTTGAAGCTCCTGAGAGCAAATCAATCCAGCAGAGAGGTGTCGCAGAGCCTCAAAGGTATTGACGTAGGCCCATGCAGTGACTACGTAGGGGCAACACAAAGGTAGCTGGGGACTCGTTGGTTCAGTTGCAGGATCAGCGGGGACTTGGAGTGTAGAGTGAGGTAATCTCACTAATTTCTTCTGCCGAGTGATATTCTTTGTACTAGATTGCCAATAAGGCATCCACACTTTGTATTCAGAAATAACTTATGCTTAATAATAAAAACCTTTAGATCTGTTGCACTGGTTTTCCCGCATTGGCTTTTTCTGGGGACATTTGTCCAAAAATAACTGTGTCACTTGTGTTGTACCTTTTCCTGTTCAGTTTCTTGTTACAACGTATTATTTTTAATTAAGTGAAGGCTACAGTAGTATTTACTTCGATATTTACCATAGAACACAGTAAATACCTTGTATGGATTAACAAAGTAGGATAAGTAACATCAGTTTGCTACAGTAGGGATTCCGGGTTTAAAGGAATTTTCACATATACATCATTGGTTTCGCCAACATTGTGCTAAGATCTCGTGGAGAGATAGAGCTGTTAGTCAGGGCCTTTCTATGTGACAATGTTGGTTGATATGATGCTACATAGATGGGTTACCAATCTGACTCTTCTTATGAGAAATTCTTCAGATTGAGAATGACCAAGTATGATTATGAATACCTCCCTAGTTAAGAGGGAGTGTTGAAAAGTGTAACTATGTTCGGTCTTCATAATGGCATGTGTAATTGTGATTTTATGTAATTGATGAAAAGAAGAAAAAATAAAATTATTATTGTAATGTTTGTCTCATGGGTTTCATGAGCTACGAATTTTATTTTAGTGATGGCTCCCATTGTGATCCTTTAGGATTTGTCATCTAGTCATAAAAGTCATTTGAGTCTATGTCATGTATGAAGGACCCTTCTTGGGCATGTTACATATTTATATAAGTCCTTAAATAAGTTAGAAAGCCCTCTAGGACTAAGCAAAAGTATCTTCTTCAAGTCAGCTTATTATGAGGCTACAACAACTATAGATAGGGCAGCATGTCCACATTTTAAAGTAGAAATTTTGGTCAAGTTCTGAATTCAGCAAGTAGTGCGAAGATCAGCGAAAGGGAGTCTTATGGTCAGCGAAAAGAAGGGAAGAAAGATCGAAGTACCTAGCATTGTTTTGGGTCTATTTTGGGGGCTGTAGTTATCCATACGTGCAAGGAATCTCTGCTGTCCAAATTGAAGAAAGACGCTGAAGTCTAACAGTCAGATTTGAGGACAAATCGAGAGAAGACAAGGGTGTATCTCTAGCCGAGTTACCAAGCAAAGAAGCTCCCTCTAAAGCGAAGGGAATCAAGTTATAAAGGAAAGGTCTTATGAATGAATTAGGGTTTTTGAATTAGGGTCAACAATTGCAGACCTAATTCAAGGAGGCCAAAAATCTGAAATAAAAGGAAGTCGAAGCTGAAGAAGAGCCAAGAGGAAGGAAGGAGCAGAAGGTTGACTATCGTTGACTAAGGATCTCATCAAGGGAACTTGTGTCTTGGTCTTGGAGTGGCAAATAGGTCAAGGGTCTTGGTCTTGGTATTCATCAATTGGAATCTCTATAAGAAGAAGAATTTGTTCGGGTTGTCCTCTCAAGAAGGAGAGGTTTTGGCCCTGGCTGATAGCCTATATTCTATGTCTCTTGTCTCTTTATGGTTTATGCATTGATAGTTGTTTGATAAAAAAGAACACTAATAATTTAAGTAAAGGAAGATCCTAATCTAAGAAAGTAAAAAGCATTCACAAGCATTTAATAATAAAAGGGAAATCACGTAATCTCTATGCCCTAGATTTCTCAACATAAACAATAAAACCTTTTGCAATTTTTATGTTTGTATGAAGGTGTTCTTAGCTGACAATTTTAGCTTGACAGTTCAAAGTATGCATTTCTCATTACTTTTGTGGCTATTCTAATTTTATCCCCTAGTTTTCTTTACTTTAGAATAAGGGTAGAGGTGCATGGATCCAATGTCTCGTGATATGCCTCTTTGTGTTACTCTCTCCAACCAAGTAGAAAAAAGCCTAAGCATTTCCTATTTCCACAAATTTAGGAGTTCCAAATTCCAATCTCTATATCTGTACTTGGAGTTGCTAATGATACTGATGAAATGCTTGGTATATTCTTGTAGATGATTGCATTACGTTCTGTTGTATCCACCAGCATATCAACGAGTATAGGTGAATAAAATGTGCTACGCAGGCTAAGACTGACACTATGCAGGGACCAACTTCTTGTTGTATGGTAATATTTGAGCCTCAAGTTTTTTCAATGTAGTGTGGGTTCATATTGATGTACTCCAATTGATATGAAGGTGACATATATCTTTTCCAATGATTGAATGGAAATAAAATACAGTTGGTTACATGAACACTCGAGATCGAATGGATCATATAGATGGTTGTACACTTTATTTTGTATTCTATTTCCTCACTACTAATAGCCCAATAAGTGCAGCTATACAAAATATGCTACATAGGATAAGATGGTTGACCAATGAAACAAATTGTGGCTTGTCAAAGTGATTTGAAAGCTGTAAATTTATGTCTTGTAGTGTTGATGCCAACGCAATGGCATTCCCATTTCACCAATGGCACAGTCTACCTTTCTTTCAACTGGATAACCCAATTCGTCTTTCCCTCACTATAAAACCCAACCTTACACACACAATCCTCACACCAAACACACACAAAATTCGTACACACAAAGATATTCACAATATTTACAAAACTATTAGATTCACAATACGGGCGTAAATTGCCTAGCGACACACTCCATTATGATTCAGAATTTTTCATAGATTTATACAAATGGATCTAAACCAAAATTGGTTTCAGATCCAAAAATCCCTCCTAGAAATTCTAAGGTTTTGTTGAGATCCACAAAATACTCACCTATATCCACATTTCTCTCATGAGATCTAACTAACCCTCAAATCTCTCTAACTCTCTCGACATTCTTGAAATCTCTCCTTTTTACAATATTCATCATTTATATATATTTTCTCATGGAAACATAGAAAAATACAATTTAAATGAATAATTAAATCTAACTTAGGGAACCAAATCCCTTGGTAAATGAAACCCCTAGGTCTAGTCAAAATAAGTTTTGACTTGGGGCAAGATGCTCCTGCATCATACTTCCAATGTAGAAAACATTCATGGTCTTCTGACCATGTGTCTTCATAGGTTGATTGAAGTCCTCCTGGATCCCAAACTTTAGTTTGCCATTGATCATCTGCTCTGTCATGTTGTTGCCATTCCGTCGTTGTCTTTTTCTGTCTTCTAGGCTTCTAAACTTTATGTTGCAGTTCTCCTCCTTTGTTGATGTAGACTTGCTCAGTCATTTGCAATTTGTTGTCATCCTTCCTTCTTCTTTGTCCAATATACTTCTTCTGAGACCTTTTTAACATCTGTAATATTCCTAATGGAAAATTAACAGCGATAAACAAGCATACAAATGTACACGCAACACAAAACCCACATAAAATTAAATATCCACAAATGCACCAGAAACTGTGCCAAACTGAGCCATTTTATTATAAATCAGTGGGGGCACACATGAGTATGAAATAGGTGCACCTAGGTTTTCCCAAGAGAATCTAAACAAATCCCAAGTGGAGAAGATGAATGCCTGGATGTTGAAAAATCAATCCCCTCTGTTCTTTGCACTCGCCTTGGAAAAACTACACTGCTGACTGAAGTAGAACTGTTGTTTAACCCACTTATAGTGCTCAAAAAATTTCGGGAAATCAACTCTGGTCTCCTCTCAAATAACCCACCAAAACCCAAAAAGGGTTTGGCCTAGTTCAGACCCCCAAAATTACCCCCAATTTCCACGTCCTCCTCCAAGTGCTGGGTAATTCAACTACCTGGAAATGATGCTACTTACTACCTCCAAAAATGTCGAGTATTCCCCTTAAATTTCTCCTTAAGTTCCCCAACCAACTTAGCTCCAAAATTACAAACTGAGCCCCCACAATGGACAATCTCCACCAAGGATTGCGCAGGCCTCAAGAAAGTCACTTCTACGCTGGCCCAGAAGAGAAGAACTCAGCCTAGAAAGCGATCTCTCCAAACCCCCAGTAATCCTCTATAAAATTGCTGCTAATTCCCCTTAGAGATGACCCCTCAAAGCTCGGAAGGAATGTTGCAATGTAACTCACTCTCCCCAGGAAAGCTTAGCTCCTTTTTGTGCCCACATTGCTCCAGAAAACCTCGAATTTGCCTAAGAAACCACCTCCAGATAACTCCCCCACACAACAATGGCTCTCCTAGGATGGCACTCGGATTCCACCGAAGAACAATTGAGATTTCTCCTTAGAAACCTCTTGTGCTGAACAACACTTGTAGACTTGGCTCAACAGCTCAAGCATGCTAGGTGAGTGAGTTTTTCATAGTGTCAAAAGTCCCAAAATGATGTGTGCTCCCTCTATTTATCCTTGAGCTACCTCCTCTCCATGTGGGCCCCATGCATCGACCTCCTCCCTCCAAAACCACAAATTGTCCAAGGGGTGCGCATTTCCCTCTTAGGGTGGCCCCCACTAGCAACTAAGTGTTCGATTTTCCTTCTTTTCCTTACGTGAGTGCCTTCCTTAGCCAAAATTGGAAGTGGGGTCCTCCAACCCACTTCTCCTAAGTTGTGAATCCAAAATTATCAAAATTGAGCAAAATTGTATTCTCACCTAGCAACATTTGCTAAGTGGGAATATCACAGTCCTCCCGTCCAAAATGTTGCTTGTTCCCAAGCAACTGTAATGGTGGATGCTATAGAATGTGCTCATCTTCCCATGTAGCATTCTCATTTGGCAAGTTCTTCCATTGAACCAAATACTCCCTGATAGTCTTGTTCCTCAATCTCCTCTCCCTCATCTCTAGAATGGCATCTGGTTCAAGTACTAAATGTCCCTCGTCATCCAACGGGGGTAGCTCCATAGCTGCTGCCACATGCTGCCCCAATACCTTCTTGAGGCATGAGACATGGAAAACATTATGAACCTTGCTCCTAGGTGGAAGCTCAAGCTTATATGCCACCTCTCCAATCCACTTGACCACCCTGTAGTGCCCATAAAAACATGGTTGTAGCTGCTCGACCCCCTTCTGCTTCAATGTGGACTATCTATGTGGCTAAAGACGCAAAAAGACCAAGTCTCCTACCTCAAAATGCCTCTCAACCCTATGCCTGTCTGCGTACATTTTCTGTTGATTTTGGGCAGTCTGAAGGTTGTCTTTGAGGGCCTTAAGAATATCTTGGCCCTTGTGGCCCTGCTGTCTCCAAAAACAAGGTCAGCAAAAGATAAAACATCATACCCATATAAAGCACAGAAAAGTAGCATACCGATGGACATGTGGTAGGTGGTGTTGTAACAATACTCCCCCAAGTGCAACCACCTCATCCAAGCTCGTTGCTGCCCTATTACGTAGTTCCTCAAGTATCCCTCTAGCCACTTGTTGACTATCTCGCTCCGCCCATCCGTCTAATGGTGGTAGCTAGTACTGGGAGTAAGCTCAATTCCCACCAACCTGAAGAGCTCCTACCAAAATGCCCCCATGAAGCAGTTGTCCCTATGGCTGACTCTAGTCTTGGGAAGACCATGCAAACAGAAGACCTATTTGAAAAATAGCTCCACAACTTGCGAAACAGAGTAACTGGTGGGGATAACAAATAAATGGGTGTACCTTGTTAATCTGTCCACCACCATGTATATACAATCACGACCTGGTACCATGGAAAGTCCCATGATGAATTCCATAGAGATGCTCTTCCATTTCCCCTCCGGAATGGGGAGCGATTGTAGTAACCCAGCAGGATGGGTCAACTCCCCCTTGTTCCTATGGCAAGCCTCACACTCCTGCACATGCCTCAAAATGTCCCCCTTGAGGCACTTCCACGTGAATCGCTCTCTGACTATCCGGTAAGTCTTTAGGAACCCCTAGTGCCCAGACAGTGGTGAATCATGTGCTGCATGGAGAATCCTCTCCCTCAACTACAACCTAGGCACCAAAAATATGCGCCCATTGTAGTAAATGACATCTACCATCATCTCCATGAGTACCCTCCAAGATCTCACACGCCCGTTGATTCTTGGAGTACTCTACCAAATGTTGGGCCTTCCAATCATGGCAAATGCTCATGAGTGAAAGTGTCGCGGGCCTCCTAGATAGGGCATCTGCCACCACGTAAAGCTTGCTCTTGACATACTCTATGTCAAAGTCATAAGCCTAGATCTTGTTGACCCACTTCTGCTGTCTATCATTGAGGCGCTTTTGCCCCAAAAAGTGGCGAAGATTGTTGTGATCAGTCTTCACTCGGAACCTATTGCCCACCAAGTATTGTCGGAATTTGGCCAATGCATGCATGATGGCCAACATCTCCTTGTCATAGATCGAGTACAGTCTCTCATGACTAAGGAGCTTCCGACTCTCGAAAGCTATCGGGTGGCCTCCCTAAGACAATACAACACCAATGCCTTCACCTAATACATCACACTCCAAGGTGAACGACTGTGTGAAATCGGGTAGTGCCTGTTGACTACTGGAGTAGCACCTGATGATTATGTGAAGACTCCATGCCCAAGGATGATCCAGAGGACACTTGTACCATCAGATTTCATCAGTCAACAAAGTTTTTTAACTCTACTTCTATCTTCTCATCATCTTTCTTCTTTGTACCGAGATTCCACACCCTGCGGGGAATTGTAATAAGTGATGCTAGTATGATGATTTTCTTGAATTTGTAACAGGCCTAGGATGTGGGACTCGATCAACAAACGAGTACACCTTGGAG
>APFE031629853.1:53596-83162 GCA_000404065.3 Pinus taeda | reverse complement strand
CAGCAAACTCTGATGATATTGGGGGAGGAGGGGCATCTCTACCCATGACATTCTTGCCCTTCCTTTGCCCCCTAACTGTTGCCTTTGATTGAGCCATGAACACTGTTACCTGTAAAAAAAATGAACAAAGCATGCACAAATTTGTAAATAAAAAATCATATACAAACTGCTGTAAAAAATGCAAAAAAATGGAGGTGAAATGCCAGTCTTAGAACAGAGACAGTTTTAGGCTTTTAGCATGTCTTTTGGAAATTCAAGGTTGCAACTTGCCAGAGTATTCTGAGAAATTCAAGGTTACAATACACATAAATTATAATTAAATAGATTCCACTGTCCAGATATAAAGTTATTTGAATTTCATTACAAATCAACCCCATTCATAACAACCGCAGGGTCCATACTATTATAAATTGGTAGCTATTTAGGTTCAGAACAGTCTGGCATCATATTAGGAATCAGATCTTGTAGTCATGACTTAGAGATTTTAAAATGGTATTAAAGCTTGTTTCCTGAATCCATGAGTGTAGATAAAGGTGAGGGTATCTACCTGTAGGCTGTAAGAGGCAGTGGATGTCAAGGATGTAAAGCTCTCACCATGTAACATAAATATTAAAAACAGAGAACTCTCATGGCATCAAAACTAATACTCAAGTATTATTGGAGTATTGATACTCCAACAAGGGTAGCAGGCCATCAATTACTTTTTTTCCAATACCAAAGTAAAATCACACAAAGTATAGGTTCAATTACTGTATTATCATTTCAAATTTCAATCCGAGAATGATTGGACAACCATGGTTACTGTTCCTATGCCACTGGACACACTTGTGCAGCAGTTTTGGGCGATGACACCTCACCTCTGTTGGCCTCACACATCTCATTGATCAATCGTGAGTCGCATGTTTCATGCAGGTTAACTTTCAAAAGCATGGCACCAGATTAACCTTTCACTTTCAAAATTCAAGCATAGGTTAGTTAATATTATCTGAAGTCTGGTATCAAACATAATGAGCGCACTTCTTGGCAATGTGTAGTTTGAATGGATATGAACACCGGGTTTTAAACTTTTACCAAGTCAAGTCATTGTTCCAAAACCCAAAATGACATGGGGTGTCACGGTGTGTGATAGAAAAATGAATGACATGGGGTTCAGAATAATTTAGTGTAAACACTAAACAGTGAGATCAGAAATGATGCAAATGCACTTACCTGGTGGACCGGTGGTTGATTCTCCTTGCTGAGAGTCTACTCCTTGCTGCAACAGCATAAATCACTTGCCAACAGCACAAATCACTTGCCAAATGAAAATATTAATGAGCAAACACGCCCTTTTCATACTCGCGCTGAGCTTAGCGAGTCCTGGAAACAGGACACGATTCCCAAAATCACGACACGCTTTTGAAAATCGTGACACGACCTCAGATTCGACGCGTCAGAAAAGGACACGACGTGTCATATGATTTGGACACGAATCCAGACCGAATCGTGTCGAATTCACTGGATTCGGGATTCGAGGGGCCTCTAGGGCAAATCCGGTGATCTAGATGGTAGGCCACACATTCTCTAAACTTTATGCTATGACCCTCCACATGATGCTTTCGGGGGAGCTTCAAAAGAGGTAACTCAGAGCCAAAGGACAAGTTGGATTCCGACATAAGTACTAGACCATTGACCACAGCCTTACACTTCAAACCATTATTGAGAAGGCACGACATCACTCTTCAAAAGTTTGTTGATGTTTTGTGGACTTTCAAACAACTTTTTACTCTATCCCCCACGAGGCTTAATTCCAGAGACTCAAAGATATTGGTACATCAAATACTCTATTGACAGCTATCACGCACCTTTGCAAGTTAGTTTTGGGTCGTCTTTGCACAACTCATGGACTATCAAATTTTATCAGGAGTACCACTAGAGTTAAACAGGGTTGTCCCTTGTCCTCCACATTGTTTGGGATCTGCATTGATGAACTAGGGTCCTTTTTGCATAAACATATCCAGAAGGGAGATGGATGCCTATTGCACCATGTCTTGATATCTATCATTCTTTTTGCTAACAATGTGGTCCTTCTCGCCCCCTCCCTCAAGCGGTTGCAAAGACAGTTGGATACCCTTGCCCTCTTTTGTGACCTTTGACAACTAACAATCAGCCTAGGTAAAACCAAGGTCGTGACATTCAAAAGATCAAAGAAGACACTCTTTGATCACCACTTCTATAGAGGAGAATGAGATACTTGTACATACACCTACTAGGGGGTACTCTTCACAGGCCCTCATTTTAGCCTACAACATGTATTATAGCCTCAAGTCAACAAAGGATATGGTTCTTGTTACCGGTCCTTTTAACAAGGTTGCTAAGGTCCTGGCAATCTTGCTAAATTGGCACAAATGGGGCAAGGACACATTGTCACCTCGACTCAAGCCCCTACTATTTAGGCCCAACACCTCCTAAACAGCGAAGGGAGGTTTCCCTAAATATCCTCCAACATTTTGGTATGTGATTTGTATTGATTTTTGGGTAGTTGTGATCGGTATTCCCCAGCTACAAGTCGGCCCATGAAAAAGAAGGAAAATTAAAACTTTAATATTTGGATTTAAATGGTCAAGTCGACCCCAAAGTACAGGTCGGCCCAGTACAAGGAGATGTGCCCCTTGGGCACCCTAGACCACTATAAATACAAACTCGGTCTCCCTCATTTGGACACAATTCGATCATCATCACAACATTTATTCTTTTGTTCACACATGCGAGAGGAGGAAGTCTTCAAAAGTTTGATCGAGTTTGTGGAGATTTGTTTGACCAGCATTGACTAAGATTTTTCTGATCTGTTTAACCGAGTTTTGGGCAAAGTTTAACCAAGATTTTTTTGGATAATTTGACTATTGTTTGACCGCAAGTTAACTAGTTGCAAGAGGGTTGAATTTCGTCCTATTTGATCGCAAGTTCACCAATTGCAGGAGGGTTGCATTTCGCCCTATTGACTAGGTTTGCAAGTGCTAAATTTCTAGTATGAGTTGACCAAGTTTGACTTATGAATATCAAATTGTACTTTTGTTGAATTGAACATTTCTCCTAGTAAAAATTGTTGGGTTTTCTCCCAAGTTAGGATTTCCTAGGGCAAAAATTTTGGTGTTTATTGTGCATGGCTTTTCTATTGTGATCTTACTGTTTCTGTTGCATTTACAGTTGAAATTTTATGAGTGTAATTGCTTAAAGATGTACCAAAATATGCTAAAGTAAGACTGTATATCATTGGAAGTAATTATTAATGGCAGAAAATTGTGCTTGTCTAAATTAGCGCTAGAAAATCAACATGGTATCAAAGCCCAGGTGAAAGAGTAGCCATTAAAGACACTTAAAGACGCCAATTTTTGGAAAGTTTGTCTTGAAAATGTTAGGATATTCAGACGCATAGGAAATAATTAAGTACAACTTGGTCTAGTGTATAGTTAGATAAAGTGTGTTTCTTTAGTATGTACTTTCTGTAACTTACAATCCGATGGTCACGATATGTTCTAAACATGAAGTGATCCGATGGTTCATTCTCTCATCGATATTACAGACAATTGATTTGTGGCTTAACAACCGACTGGTCCATGGTCTCTATTTAAAGAGCATGGAGGGTCATTTGTAAAGTGACCATTCATGAGAGAAGCTTATATAAATTTTCTTTGCTTTACATTAATAAATTGCCTGAAGTGGTCACGTTGGCTCAGGCCGTGGATTGTTTCCCCCTTTGAGGGTTTTAACAACATCAAGAATACTAGTGTACTGATCTGTGATCTATTTGTGAGCAGTGTCCTTTGGTGTTCTATCTAAGGAACTTACCCTGTAAATTCCTACATGGTATCAGAGTTATTCGAAGGCTGCATTCGTTGGTGATCCAAATCCTCAGCCGGTACAACTACATTTGATTGTCGTTTCTTAGATCTACTGTTTATGATCGCTTTTGGGCTAAGAGGACTGCTCTATTGTGTTAGGAGCATATGTTCCAATGAGCAACCCCTTTCGTTTCATGCGAAAAGGTTTCTGGTAGCCCTAGCTACGTCATTTTTAAGATCTGGAGGTATACAGTCTTTATTTGCAGTTATAGTTATTTATCTCTCTGTTTATTTCGGTTTATAGTCCTCTATAAATTTTTTTATTACCGGATCTATACCTTTTATTTCTGCGTATGCTCTTTGCCCTGTGACTCTGTGCGATCTGGGCAAACCAGAAACAAAAAGAAAAGATTTTTCTCATGTGTATGCTCTTTTCCGTTGTGCCTTTGTGTGATCTCGGAAAATCAAAAACATTGAGGAAAATATTAAGTTTCCGGCCAAATCTAACTTTAAGTCATAAGGCTTGGATCACTTTTGCTTGTTCGTTTGTTTTGTGTGGTTGTTTTCTGTTTTGTAGGAAAAAAAGGGTTTTCTCAAGTAAGCATGCACTCCAAAGCTTCAGTGAGCAAAAAAAAAAAACCCTTCCTCCTTTCCAAAAATTACTAACCTTTTAAGCTAGCTCACTTGGTCTAAAATTACTTTATGAGAATAGAGGTTTTGGGTTCAAGTCTTTTTTTTGTTGAGTTACTTTTTCAAAAAGCACATGTAACTTATATTTTAAAGTTACTTTATGTAAAAGTGTTCACACCCATTATAAAAAAAGAGTCACTTATAATTCTAAAGTCACTTTATCTTTTATTTAAGTTACAATTTAGTGGATAGTTCATAAAGTACCATTGTAAAAGTGTCTTTCACTTATTTATAAAAGTAGGTCACATTAAGTAATCTTTTTTTCTTAAGTGAGCTAATTAAATTAAGCTTGGAAAGAGGGGGGATTTTTTTTTAAATATAGCATTATCATTCACTTTCCAACATTCACGTGGTTCATCAGCACCTTCAACAACTTTTCTTCAAAAAGCCATAACTTCTTCATCCGGAAGCCGTTTTTTTTAATTGGCCTATTTTTTCAAGATCTTTCCATTGGAACACTTAGTTTCAACATCTACAGCTTCAGTTTCTTTTAAATGGAAAGACCATGCCTAGTTATTCTTGACAGCACCAACTACTTTCAATAGTTATCCTACATTGTGGATTTACTTAGAAGTAAATATATTTATAGAATAGCCTCAAGCCAAAAGTCTAAACCTAAAGATGAAGATAAGCAAGCCAAATGAGAAAATAAGCAAGAACAAGCATGTGGGTTGATAGGGATATCTATTTCTCCAGACCTTAGATTCCATATCGCAAAAATTGATACTCCCGATGAAGCAATGAAACAACTCAATAAAGTTTTTGGAATTAAAAATGAAATTAGAGCCCATCAACTCGAAAATGAGTTGCTTACTTTAGACCCCAATAATTTTTCTTCCATTGAAGATTTTTTGTCCAAGTTAAAGACCCTTAGACTTCTCTTGGAAGGTGTTAAAGTTAAGAAAGAAGATGGTAGCCTTATCTATTCCATTCTTACTAAGTTAGGACCAACCTACTCTGTGTTTGTTTCCACCTTCCATTCCATTAGAGAAGCCTTTATTTCTCCAGGATAAGACTACAAGTCCCCCTTTTTTGGTGTCTTTTGTGATTCTTAATAAGAGAACAAGAAAAACTCTTACATCTCGGTCTTCTTAATACTGGAAACTCTTCTAAAAAAGCCTTAGCATCCCAATAGCAACCAAGTTGAAAGAACCCTAAGAAGCAACAACCTAAAAAGAATGGTCCTAAACTAAACAAGGGTCCTAAGCAATTTCAGTCTCACAACGAAAAATCAACTCAACAAAATGATAAGGCAACTAAAAACAAAGGGAAGAACACTGATATACATTGCAACTATTGTAATTGTGATGGCCACTTAGAATCCAATGTTTTAAGAAGATGGAAGTCTTGGAAATAGCAATGAAGAAGCATAATATCCATTTAAAGTACTCTTCAACTTCAACTTCATCTTCAAGAATATCACTTTCTGCATGTGCTTGTTAAGCATTTCGGTCTAGTTATGCACTAAATGTATCTTCTTCTTCTCATTCTCATGAGTGGTTCATTGATTCTTTAAATGATTGTAACACCAAAAATATATATGTTGGTGATGATAGATCTCTTAGCATTGTAGGGGTTGGAACTATTCATCTAAACAATGGTCAATTTAATGATGTATTATGTGCTCCTACCTTATCTTGCAACCTTTTATCTGTATATCAGATAACTCATTCAGGTGAAGATAAAACCGTTGAATTTCCACCTCAAGATGTTGTAATTAAGGACCTAAGAGATCCTAGACAGATTTTAGCTACTGGCATTGTTGATGATTCTACAAGGTTGTATAAATTTAACAACTTTGGGTCATCAACTCTTCCCTCAGTATTTGTTGCTCATAATGATGAGGTGAGCAAACTTTGGCATGAGCGATTTGGTCACTTAAACTATCGCTCCCTTCAAAATCTATGTAAAGAAGATATGGTGACAGGTCTTCCTATGGCATCTTGCAGAGATGGTGTTTGTTCCGGATGTGTACTCGGAATTTAAAAAAAAAAAAAAAAAAAAAATCATCGGATAGTTTTGAAAAACGTGCCTCTTGGCACGCCTCAACCCCTCTACAGCTTGTGCATAGTGATTTATGTGGTCCACTTCTAATTGTTTCATTCTCTAGCTACAAGTATTTCTTAAATTTCATTGATGATTTCTCCATACGCACTTGGATATACTTCTTAAAACTCAAGAGTGAAGTCTTTAACATGTTCTTGGCCTTTAAGGCCTTTGTTGAGAAATAATCTGGACATCAAATTCTTAAGCTAGGATCTGATAATGGCGGAGCATATGTTAACAACAAATTCATCAACTTTTGCACTGAACATGGAATTCAATTGCAACATATTGTTTCATATACTCCACAACAAAATGGTGTAGCTGAAAGGAAGAATCGCACCTTAAGGGAAACGGCTAATTACATGCTTCAATCTAAAAGACTTAGTCTTAATTTTTGGGCAGACGCAATTAACTGTGCAAATTAGATAGTAAATCACAGTCCTACTAAGGTTTTAAAGAATATCACTCCATAAGAAGCATGAGCTCAATTAAACCAGATGTAAGTCACTTTCGTGTTTTTGAAAGTGAAGCATGGGCCCATATTCCAGATGAGAAACATAAAGCCTTAAAGCCAAAGAGTGCAAAATGTATTTTTGTTGATATTCTGAAGATGTCAAAGGATATATACTTCTTCAACCTAAATCCAAAAATGTTATCAATAGATAAGATGTAAAGTTTGTTGAACATATATCGGCCTACAAACCTAGTTCGGTGGATGTGCCACCTCTCTCTATCCCTTCTTGTTAAATTATGGTATGTTCTATGCTTAGAGCAGTTTACTTATCTTTCTTATTATTACCCACAGATTAGCGATCACATGTACACAAGTAAAGTGCAAATAGAACATTAAACGATCAACAGAAAACAAGCCAAGACAAGAGACACGAGATGTGACGGCTAGCCAGGGACAAACCCCAATATGGGGAAACCCTTTGATCAAATCTTCTTTTATCTTCAATAATATAGCAAAGAGAAATAGTACATAAATCTGATTTACATCAGCAGCAGTAAACCCTAGATCAACGGCATCAACATCACCGACATCATCAGTTTCACTGGTATCATTGGCTTCACCGGCATCATTGGCTTCACCAGCATCACCGGCATCATTGGCTTCACCAGCATCATTGGCATCATTGGCTTCACCAACATCAACGGCTTCACCGACATCACCTTAGGATCTCTCCTCCTACTAAAACCCAAAGACAAGTAGAGAGAGGAAGAGATCCCAGTGTGTGTAGAAATGACTTGAAGTCCTCTTCTATTTATACTAAAACGTAGAGGTTGAATAGACATGACGTTTGGGCTTCTTGAGCCTACATATGTTGTAGGTCGGCTTGATAATAATTCCATAATCAAAATAAATTCATATCTCCATGAATACTTATCGGAATCAGATGATCTTTAAATCAATCCTACACCTCTTGACGAGACGAATCTAATAAAAATATTATCAGCCATGAATAAAATGACCCACATGAAGTTTGGCCCTAGTTGCCAATTTTAACACTCCCTTTCAACTAGGGAGAACTTCATCTGCAATCTGTCTGTCGGTCGCTACTATTAATCCATCAAATGCGCTGCCCTATACAGCCTAACCCTTGCCCTGCTCTGCTCTATTCTACCTATTCTGCTTTGTCTTGTTCTGCCCTGTATTGATCTGTACTGCTCTGCTCTGATCTGCTCTGCTCTGCTTTGTTCTGTTCTGCTCTGCTTTTGTCTGAATTATGAAGAAGAAGAAATGATCGAGGATGTATCATACTGACTCAAAGTCAGCTCATAGTATGTACCACTGGTCCGAGACCATTCAGTCTCAGAGTGTGTATCGCTGGTCCCAGACCAGTCTCAACCGACTCGAAGTCAGCATCATAGTGGGTACAACTCCTACCACTGGTCCCAGACCAGTATCATTGATCCCAAATCAATGAAGGTCATCCTAGCATAAGAGTACGGTAGATACAGCGATGCATCCATCGGTACTACTATGGTCCCTATCCTCATTTCCCTGCTCATTGATCAAATGAGAGGTACTTCCCGTGAGTCCTAGACTGCATGGGTAGGATGCATTGACAAGAGAACTTAATCAATTCTGTCCTCACAGGAGAACTATGGAGAACACATCATCCAAGCCTCACAGGGGAGCTAATCATCCTGCTACAAATCGTCATGGAGAACACATCATCCAGACCTCACAGGAGAACTAATCATCCTGCTACATAGTCGTCATGGAGAACACATCATCCACCTCACAAGAGAACTAATCATCCCGCTACACATCGTCATGGAGAACACATCATCCAGACCTCACAAGAGAACTAATCATCCTGCTACACAGGAGAGCGAATCATCTTATCCCACAAGAGAGTGAATCATCTTGTTCCACAAGAGAGGGAATCATCTTGTCCCACAAGAGAGCGAATCATCTTGTTCACAGGAGAGCAAATCATCCTGTCCACAAGAGAGTGAATCATCCTGTCCCACAAGAGAGCGAATCATCCTGTCCCACAAGAGAGCGAATCATCTGTCCACAGGAGAGTGAATCATCCTGTCCACAAGAGAGCGAATCACCCTGTCCCACAAGAGAGCGAATCGTCTTGTCCCACAAGAGAGCGAATCATCTTGTCCACAGGAGAGCAAATCATCCTATCCACTGGAGAGTGAATCATCTTGTCCCAGTGCGCACCACGAGGGGAGGCTGAGTCACCTTGTGGCCGTATGTTGCTCCAGTAAGAACCGCAAGCCCCCAAAGCTCCCAGAGCTCAATATATGCAACATGCAGGACCATTTTACAAGGGTCTCTCGACGACTCCAAGTCATTCGGGAAAATCACAAATTTGATCTTTCCCCGGGGCTCTAACAAAGTGTAGCGACCTGTACATCATCTCAGTGCAATGGAGCCTCCTTGCTCATTGACTTACTATATCCCAGATAAGGTAATATCCGATGTCTATCTGCTAGAGCAATCATTGAATACAAGATTCCTCAATAACCGAATCCCACCTTTAGTTGCCACAGAGAATCACAGTGGTATTCATCATGTGTACTCACTGAAGAGTTTCCACAACAAGGCAACTTCATACGAGGTCATATTCGTAGTTATGTATCCGGTCTCACGGTATTTATAACAACCAATTTTTGCTTCATGCTCATCCATGATATCGAAGCAGAACCCAAAGAGAACCAGCACTGAGAAGTGCTCTAGTGATCCTCCACAATGCCTACCCAGTCAGCATTCGAATAATCATGCAGTTTTCATATTTCCGGCAATGTATCTCAATCCATGAGAGATTGTGCCCTGAAGATATCTCAGAGGATTCTTGGCACCAATCTAGTGAGTCTCAACCAAACATGAGCTCACCATGCTAACTGCAAAACATATGTCGAGAGTTCACCAAGAACATCAACGTGATTGAGTTTATAAAACTCAGAGGCATTTCCCAAATCTGGTCCGACATCACTACCATATAACTTCTTAAAGTTAATATCCTCGAGGTAGTCACAGGTTTGCAGTTTATCATTCCACATTTGGAATCCAATTCCCTCTTACTTTTGCAAATAAGAGGGTCTGCACCTGTCAGAAATAGGTGCCGGTATGAGAGGTCTATCATCCACAACCTTCGGATAATGGTTTGGATTGGTTTCACTCCTAGTGAATCTCAGCTTTATCAAACAACTATCGATCCTCTAATACTATGCCCGGGGTTTTTTGCTTCAAGCCATAGAGGGCTTTCTTTCACCTGCATATGCGAGATTCCTGATTATCAATCTCAGACCCCTCGGGTTGTTCCAGACCTGTGGACCTGCTACATGAGGGGAATGGTCCCCTTGTAAGATTTTCCTTTGGTACATCTCAGACATGTACTTTCATGCTCCTTTTGAATTCAGGCATCCCTGTCACCATCTGACTCACAAACCTTCGGTCTGCGTGACAATGGACATGGTCCCCTTCATGCAATTTGATACAACCCTGAATTCAAAAACATCTTTGAAAATTCTATTTCCAAACACGTACCTTTCCATCGATGAGTGCCACCTTTGACTTCCATTTCCGAGATAGACACCAGGTTCTTCTTGCGATCAGGTACATAAAAGTGATTCTGGGGTTCCTTGTTTTCTTTGAAGAGTCGACCATTTCCTTGATGACCTACATTACCAATCATTCCTTGGAATGATTTTTATCTTCATCAAGAGATGTGTCTCTACCATTCGGACACTCCTTCACATAGCGGTTGAACTCATTGCAACCAAGGCATCCGCCTTTCCTTCCACCCTTAGATTGGAACTTCCCAATGAAGCGATCTTTAGACGGGCCATCAAAAACTTCCACTACGCCATTCTGATAATATGCTCTGCTTCGACTTCACCCTTTGTGAACTTAGAAGAGAGATGTGGAACCCATTGATCCTTTTGTCTTGTCCCTATTGTCTTTGGTGATTGCTCTTTCACTCTTGCTTGGGCATTGTCTTCACCTCAGCTTTGATACCATGTTAAATTATGGTATGTTCTATGCTTAAAGCAGTTTACTTATCTTTCTTATTATTAGCCACAGATTAGCAATCACATGTACATAAGTAAAGTGCAAATAGAACATTAAACAATCAACAGAAAACAAGCCAAGACAAGAAACACAAGATGTGGCGGCTAGCCAAGGACAAACCCCAATTTGGGGAAACCCTTTGATCAAATCTTCTTTTATCTTCAATAATTCAGCAAAGAGAAATAGTACATAAATCTGATTTACATCAACAGCAGCAAACCCTAGATTAGTGGCATCAACGTCACCAGCATCATCGACATCACCGGCATCATCGACTTCATCGACATCATCGGCTTCACCAGCATCATCGGCATCACTGGCATCATCGGCTTCACTGGCTTCACCGGCTTCATCGGCATCACCAGCATTATCGGCTTCACTGGCATCATCAGCTTCACCGGCATCATCGGCTTCATCGACATCACCTTAGGATCTCTCCTCCTACTAAAACCCAAAGACAAGTAGAGAGAGGAAGAGATCCCAGTGTGTGTGGAAATGACTTGAAGTCCTCTTCTATTTATACTAAAACGTAGAGGTTGAATAGACATGACGTTTGGGCTTCTTGAGCCTACATAAGTTGTAGGTCGGCTTGATAATAATTCCATAATCAAAATAAATTCATATCTCCATGAATACTTATCGGAATCGGATGATCTTTAGATCAATCCTACAC
Organism: Pinus taeda; assembly: GCA_000404065.3. Lineage (NCBI taxonomy): Eukaryota > Viridiplantae > Streptophyta > Pinopsida > Pinales > Pinaceae > Pinus > Pinus taeda. The sequence continues at coordinate 71,395 of APFE031629853.1, read as the reverse complement.
CTCTCGACAAGAGGAATCTAATAAAAATATTATCAGCAATGAATAAGACGACCCACATGAAGTTTGGCCCTAGTTGCCATTTTTAACACTTCTACTTCTAAAAATATTTCTTCTTCAGATGATGACAACGAGGATGAAAATCCTCCCACATTCTCGAGATCCTCGTTCAACTCAGCTTCCAAAATGGGTCTACGCTACTCGGGATGCAGCAGGTGATCCTATGAATCAGTGTCGTACACGTTCTCAGTTTGATAGAGCCTCTTCTTTACTGGCTCAAGCTTCAGCGAATTATGATCCTGACACCTTTGCAGAAGCTTCAGGCCATCCAGATTGGAACGCAGCGATGAATGAAGAATATCGTTCATTATTGGCCAATGATACATGAGACTTGTTCCTCTTCCAAAGGGACGAAAACTTGTTAGATGCAAATGGGTTTATAGAACAAAGTTTGGACCATATGGAAAAGTTGATAAAAATAAAGCTTGTCTTGTCGCTAAGGGTTTTTCACAAGTTGAAGGCATTGAAGGGTTTCGTAAATAACTTAATGTGAGAAATAAGTAGGTGAAATAAATCAGTTACTGCAGTAGAATTTTGAGTTAGAAATTTTCACATGGTATTAGAGTAGAGATCCGGCAACAGGAGAGAAGAATCGACTATGGGCCAGGAGCATGATGTAAAGGCATCAACTCAGAGGGACTCACGCAAATTTTCAGAAAAAGAAGAAAGCACGAAGAACATGGATCACGGTTATTCTATGTTAGCTTCCGGACTGGAAAAAGAAGTAGCTTGCCTAGCAAGTTTTGCCTCCTCTGAGGTTTGGTATATAGATAGTGGAGCTTCCTAGCATATGACAAGGATTCGAGAATGTTTTTCAAATTTATTTAGATTATCTTCCGGATACATCGCATAAGGTTTCTTTTTTATCGACGTTTCGTACCAGCAACGGTGGTTCATCTTCAGGATGTGAAAGATTATTGAAAGACTGGTCTCATTTTTTCACTTATATATATAGAGATGCTTAGCCGACAGATACTAGGATTTAATTGAATTATTTTTATTTTTTAATTTGTTTTAAAATTGTGATAGAATTAATTTAATTATTCTTTTTTCCTTTCAGGTTTATGGTTATATTAATTACATTTGTATTAATGATATAATTATATAGTTGTTTTATTTAATTTTAATTAATTATTATATTTTAATTTAATGGTTGTAATTATATTTATTTCTTAATTATTTATGATAATTAGTTTCAATTATTTTAACTATTATTTATTTTTTATTAATTTTATAATTTATTTAATTATTTAGTTATATTTTTTTTAATTAATTATTTTTTTTAATTATTTTAAATATTAATTTTAATTGTTGTAATTATATTTATTTCCAATATATTTTTTAATTATATATTGATTGTATAATTGTTTAATTGTATTTATTTACTTTTAATTAATTTTAAATTAATAATAATTAATTATTAATTATTAATATTAATTTTTAATTAAATTTAATTTAATTTTAATTAATACTGTGATTATGTTTATTTCAATCTATTTCTTAATTATTTATTGATTATATTGTTGTTTAATTGTATTTTTTTTAATTATTTATTTTTATTTAATTATTAATTTTAATTGTTATAATTGTATTTATTTCAATTTATTTGTTAATTATTTGTTAATGAGTTAATAATATCTTCTTATTTATGTTTTGTTGTGTTTGTTTTTACTTTGTACTTGTATTGATTTTAATTTTATGTCGTGATTATTTATTAAGGCTCCCTACATATTGTCCTATGTTGAGGAGTTATTATAGTTAAGATATTGTCAATTGATGTTTATTTCCCTTGATTTTTGTTAAATTATATTTTATTAAGGTCATAGTGTGTTATTTAATTAAAATGGATTAAATCTTTTATGTTTGTTCTAGGTTAATTAGAGGAGGATTATAGTTAGGGGTGGATTTGGATGATAGGATTGGAATCCAGTTTTCGCTTATGGTCCATCCATCGTCTCATTATTGTCGCTAAGGGTTTTTAAAATTATCAGGAAGAAAGGATGAATTTTTAGATCACCATGGGAAATAAGGCAAAGTGTACCTCCGTAGGAAGAGGTACTGTAGTCTTTCAAACCGAAACAAGAGAGTGGCTTTGAGAAACCAATGTGCTGCGTGTGCCAAGATAGGGGATGAACTTACTCTCCATATCTCAATTTCAAAACAAGAGCTATGACGTTTTTTTCATTAAGGAGAAAGTATATGTCAAACACCCGAGTTGGAAAAAGAAGGCCCAGATTGGAATCAGAAGTAACACGCTGTATAGATTACAGCGAGAATCTCTTATGGCACTGATAGGCAGCAATGGAGATAAAGATTTGAATGAACTATGGCACATGAGGATGGGACACTTACACCATGGGGTTCTGAGAATTCTTGGGAAAACAGTATCAGGAGTGCCAAAATTAAGTATTGAACGAGATGATGTATGCAAAAGGTGCGTCCAAGGCAAGTATGCAAAAGCAGTGTTTTCCAGAAGTAACAATAGGGCTCAAAGTGTTCTAGGATTGATACACTCAAACATTTGCAGACCTATGTCCACAAAAGCTCTTAGTGGTGCCGAATACTTTGTCACCTTCATCGATGACCATTCCGGGAAGACTTGGATCTACTTTCTGAAAACCAAGGACGAGGTTTTTGGTCGATTCAAAGAGTTCAAGGCTCAAGTAGAGAATCTGATAGGAAAGAAAATAAAAGTGTTGCGCTCAGACAATGGTGGAGAGTACGTTGACAAGGACTTCACCGATTTTTGTGCTAGGGAAAGCATCATAAGAGAGTGGACAACTCCCTACAATCCGGAGCAAAATGGAGTAGCAGAAAGGAAAAACAGGACTATTGTGGAAGTAGCTAGCGCGATGTTGTATGATTAGGATATGCCCAAATTCCTGTGGGCAGAAGCATGCAGCACGACAGTTTATTTCTAGAACAGGACTCCTCACAAGGCATTGGGCAAGATCACTCTGAAAAGTGTCTTCACCAGGAAGACACCTGAAGTCAATCATTTCAGGATATTTAGGAGTTTGGCGTATTGTCGTATACCCAAAGAAAAGAGAAAAAATTAGATCAAACTGCTGAAAAAGGATATCTTGTGGGATATAGTGAGAATGCTAAGGCATATAGAGTCTATCTCCCCGAGAGTAGGAAGGTAGTAGTTCGGTGGGATGTAAAGTTCATGGAGGACAGAGCTTTCAGGAAATCCCGAGAAATGCCTTCTGAGGAGCAGTCAAAAGACAATCCGTTAGTCCAACCACTTCGACCAATAGAAACTAGTACCAGCAATTCTCCTAAAGGCAAAGCTTCGAAACAAGAGGAATCTCAGGAAGAGGAAGAGCCGATAGATGTACCCACTACCAATGGAAGAACGAGTCGGGAACTCCAACAGATTCTACGGGATGCAGAGGACTTCATTGGTTCACCCAAGAATGATAAAAGGGAGTGAAGATAGCCAGACAAATACCAGGCCTTAGTAGGTCAGGTTGGGGAACCCTCTAGTTTTAAGGAGGTCGTTCAGCATCAACTTTCAAGTATAGGTAGACGCTATGATGGAGGAATACAGTTCTATAACGGTCAATGATGTCTGGGAAGTGGTCCCTAGGCCTTAGGACAGGTCAGTGGTAGGTTCGAGATGGATCTACAAAGTCAAATATGTTGCAGACGGCAGTGTGGAGAAATACAAAGCCAGGTTTGTGACTAACGAGTATGCTCAGAAGTAAGGGATAGACTACGAAGAAACCTTTGCCCCAGTACCTAGGTCTACTTCTATTAGAACCGTGATATCCCTTGTAGCACAAATGGGATGGGAGATTCACCAGATGGATGTCAAGACGGCGTTCTTGAATGGGGTGATAGAAATATACATTGAACAGCCAGAGGGTTTTGAGACACATGGGAAGAAATCTCATGTATGTTGATTAAAAAAAGCCTTGTATGGGCTTAAACAGGAACCTAGAGCATGGTACAGTCGAATTGATGGCTATTTGCAAAAGATGGGGTTCGTCAAGAGTGACACATATCCTAATCTCTACTATCTTGTCATAGAGAATGAGCCTCTAATCCTGGTGCTATATGTGGATGATCTTTTCCTGACAGGATGATCCAGGCTCATCAAAGACTGCAAGAAGAACCTAGCTACAGAATTCGACATGAAGGATTTGGGACAAATGCATTATTTCCTAGGGTTGGAAGTTTAGCAACAGAAGGGTGAGATCTTCCTTGGATAAGGGAGATATGTTACAGAAATCTTGAAGAGATTCAAGATGCAGGACTGTAGACCTATGGCGACTCCAATGATCACCAAATGGAAAAAAATTGATTCATCAGAAGATACAGACGTTGATCCCACCTTGTACAGGCATCTTATAAGGTTCCTGTTGTATCTGGTCAATACCAGGCCAGACATTTGTTACGCTGTCAACACCCTCAGTCAATTCATGGTGGAACCCAAGAGGGTGCACTGGGCAGCAGCCAAACATGTTCTCAGGTATATATAAGGAACAGTCGAGCATGGACTATTGTACACCCAAGGCAATGGCATTAGGCTAAGTGGGTTCACTGACACAAATTGGGCTGGAAGTTTAGTAGATCAGAAAAGTACAATTGGGTATTGTTTCAACATTGGATCAGGAATGACCTCCTAGTGTAGTAGAAAACGAAAATTTGTGGCTCTGAGCTCAGCTAAAGCAGAACATATGGTAGCTAGCACAGCTTCGTGCAAAGCCATATGGCTTAGGAAATTACTTGTGAATCTAATTAGGAGAAGGATGGAAACGACAAGGATTTTGTGTGCTAATCAGAGTTGCATCAAGCTCTCTGAGAATCTAATATTTCATGATCAGTGGAAGCACATTGATATCAGGTGTCATTTTGTCAGACACTGTGTCCAACGAGAGGCAATACAGTTGAGGTACACCCCTACAGGAGAACAGGTGGCAGACATCCTCACTAAGGCTCTAGGAAGAACAAAGTTTGTTTATTTCAGGGAGAAGATGGGGATGGTGAAGAATCCATTTCAGTAGCAGAAATGGGTAAGTATCGGAAGTTGCAGTTAGCAGTGGCAATGCTATGGACAGCATGATGCAGCATATTGAGAGGGAGTTGTAGTACAGATGTAGCAGTGGCAATGGCAGTGTCATGGGCAACACTATAGGAAGCAGCAGTACAATGGATGTGGGGCAGTAGGCCAAGCATCAGCACAGAGGACCGATGCGGAGGATCAGTGTGATGCTTCTATGGTGAAGCATTGCTAGAGCACATTCCTCACTAAGAGGGAGTGTTGATTTTGGGTAGCATCGAATGTGTTCTAGCTCCAAAATTCTATGGAAGGGCTAGAATACATGGGATCTCCAAGACCCAAAAATCGTTAGGAGAAATTCCACCCGGATGAGGAGTTATTAAAATAATTAATATTTTTAATGGGTTCCTAAGTCTAAACTTAGGAAAATAAAAATATTAATGGGTATTAATAAAGATAAGGGTGAGAAGCTTCTAAGAGACATGGATCAAGTCTATTTTAATCTTAGTCGTTGATTAGAGACTTAATCTCAGTCGTTGATTCATCTTGGGAAAAGTATAAGAGAAGACTTGAGGATCATTTGGAGACACACCAATGGATACTCAATATCCCAAGGAAAATTGATTCTCAAAGAGAAGGAGATCGATTTCAGAGGGAGCGTTGCAGGTTGGAGGAAGAGGAGGGCATCAACAGCAGTCAGTGGCTGAGGAGGAGGTGACGCAGAGGTATTGAGAGACAATGCAGAGGGAAGACGCAATCCAAGAGACGCAGTCCTCACGCAGGCTGACACAGAACCACGCAGAGTGACGCAGAAGTGACACAGAGCTAGGAGAAGGGTCTCAAGGTGTCAAAAAGTTTCCAGGAAAGAGATGAACCTTGCCTCAGGTGTTTTTCTCTCAGTATTGTCTCAGTTTCTCTATAAAATCATTCCTTGTAAAAGTGATTGTCGCTGAAGATTAATAAAACCCTCATCTGCTGCACCGGTTTTCCCACATTGGGTTTTTCCGGGGACAATTGTCCAAAAACAACTGTGTTGATGTGATTGGTTCTTGTGCTTGTTATTTTCTATATGAAATTATGTGATAACTGCAATAGAATTTATTTTAATATTTGTTGAAGGGATTTCGTAAATAACTTATTGTGAGAAATAAGTAGGTGAAATAAATCAGTTACTGCAGTAGAATTTTGAGTTAGAAATTTTCACATGTAAGTTGTTACACATAGTTCTACAAGCTGACATACAAGTGACTTCTCCTTGTTTGGGTATGACCTCCATTTGTTGTGTTGCGACAATGCAAGGACCACCATTGGTCATGCCCCTCAGAACTACCTTGTTGCCCTTTAGGTTCCCAGAATTCCATTTCCATCGTTTGGTAGTTCATCACAATTCTTCCTAGCAAGTACAACCACTGAACTCCCAGCACCAAATTAGTATCTACCAATTCTATTACATAAAAATCATCGATAAGCATATACTTACCAAGAGTGATGCTCAATTGTGGAACTACCTATGTGCATGTCATATGATGCCCATAAGCTACCCTCACTTCGAAGCCCTCAAATTCTTGGACAGGAATGCCTCTCCTTACCACTATGGTTGTATTGATAAAGTTGTATGTTGTACGTTGCACTTGTATAGCACCTTTGAATTTGAATGTGTATATTTAGAAACTCCTGAGAGAGTGGCGATAGTACCTCCTTCAATTCTCGAAAGTGGCTTCCTCACTGCTTTTGGACATGGTACTTCTTCATAGATGCTGAGCTCCTTACTAGATGGTTGTGTTGTATCACTCTCATTGTCGCTATCGGGCAGTACTTCAATGTAGTGAATCTTACCGTTTCCCAAACATCACCTGACCTGGTTCCCATGGCTCTTTGCAAGTGAAATAGAACTTCTTTCTTCTAAGCTCATTTCGAGTCTCTTCATCTAACTGATCCTTCTTGGTTTCGTTGTCCAAAGATATCTCCTTGCCCTTGTTCTTTGGAATGACTGGTGGCATGGGTGGAGCCTTCACTTTTGGTGTTGTGCCTCCCATATTTAGAGTCTTCTTGATGGCGTTTTGTAGGGTTGCGGGGTTGAAAGCCTTAACTCAGCCCTGTAAGGGTTCGACTAATCCCTCTGTGAAGAGCATGAACAGTCTTTCCTCGGAGATGTTTGTGACCATGACTGCAATACGTTCAAATTCTACTATATACTCCTCATGCGATCCATACTACTTGAGTTGTGCCAGCTCTCTAGAGTGTATATCCGAGTTTTCCAATCAAATATATCTATCAAACTCTATGTAAAGTCTACATAAGAAGTGATGTTTGCATGTCCCAACATAACCAATCCATGGAATCACCAATCATGTGCCTCTCCTTCTAGGTGTAGCATGGCAAATTGAATAGCATTTGTTTCCTGCATGGGATTAAGACAGAAATAGGTGTCCAACTTTTGCACCCAAGCCTTTAATGAGCATTTTGATGACCCATCAAAAGAGAGGATGGGCAGCTTTCCTACCTTGCACATCAAATCCAAATTTCATTGTTCCCTTGGCCTATTTTGACATCTGATATTGCTATATTCCCGGAAAGTTAGGGTTGCTCGAGTGTTCTCTTCAAGTGTTGCATACTCCTGAAAGCATTCATCAAAGAGTCTATTCTACCCTGCTACTTCTTGTGTTGTTGTTTACAGTTGGTTTAAAAATTGGAGTAAGAGTCTGAGACTCCTTCCGTCGGTTGTCCTATTGTGCGTTTGAGGAGCAGCATTGGAGAACTAGGGTTATGGCTGATGCTTCCTTTAGTACCAGCACTATTATCTGCGTTCAACCCTCTATTACCAAGATTATTTATGGCCTGGAAAATAACTCGGGCCATCTGTTGCTGTCCTTCCAGTAGCACATTGGTCACTTGCTACTGCTGTTAGACTCTTAGAGCATTGCATTCAGTAGGGCACTAAGGTCCTGCTCCCCTTGCCCTGTTCTATCCCCCATGGGTTGATGGGTTTTTCTCCTTCTTCTTACAGTGACATTGCTTGTGCCTCCTAGAAGCATTCAAGGCTCATGCACTCACAAGCTGGTAGGATGCTTGTGCTCTGATACCATTGTAATGTTCTAGGGTCATTTTTTGCCTAGGGTTTTCTTAAGATTCATTTCTATTTGGAAAAAACACAAGTTCTCTCCAATATAAATGTATCCTTCAGAAAACTGATACTATTCCTTTATCAACACAGTCAACCATGTAATTCAGTCATTCAACAATTTATAGTAGTAATATAGTCCAATTTTGCAGTTCAGTATAAACCAACCAATTTAGAACAATTCCCAATGATGTTATTCTAATTCAAACTTCAGTATAAGCTAATCAATTCCAGAATAGTCCAACAATGCTAATCTAATTCAGAACTTTATTACTAATTAACTCAACTTGACTGAGTTATACTCTGCTTGTTTGGTCGGTTCTATCTATAGTACGAACCCTCACCCCACTACAGGGACTATCCGAGATGCAACATAGACTCAAGAGTAGATTCTGAGTTCTTTCCAAGAGATAACAAGATGACTAAGTGATGACCAAACTCTGAACTGGTCTTGGTTTGCTTGAACCCTTTCAAAATTTGCCACAAGGTTCTGTAAATCAGCCTCAGGAGCTTCAAAATCACAACAGTCCTGTGCCAACAAAGCTTATGGTCATGCGCCACTGTAATGCTTCAGGGGCATTCTGGCCTGCTACAAAAATAAGTCAAACCATCAAATAGGCTCAAGGAGATCCCAATTCCTGCTCAACACGATGTCGTATGTGCTCAGAACATCTCAGACTGCTTAAGGAAGAGAAAAGCATTGTTCTGTCCAAGTAACTTCGAATAATTGTTCTGCCACAAACCTAACTAATCCGCCCAAACAGTCCTCAGAACGATTTCTATTATGCTCAAAATTTTCAGATTGCTTCAGAAGAAGGGGATTGATCCATCACAGGAAAATTCTCACGCAAGGTCTCAAGAAATTCAGTCTATCACAGATAATTCTTAGGTGCCTCAAGAAGACGTCCCTGCAACTGTTCTTCTGTCAAAATCGGGGCCTGAGGCCTGAGGCCCTGTGACCAAAAATGCCCTTCGCTACTTGAGCAGGAATGTCCCCCACTGTCAGAAATTCGGTGATATCAGGACATCTGCCCAGGTTTGTCCTCACTGGTTTGAAACAGTATTCTATGATCCCAAGATGGATGGTCTGCCTTCTGAACTACCTTAAAGTATATGGTGTTGCCAGAACAGGAGAAATTATTCAATCTTCAAATCAAACCAGAATTACTCCAATAACTTGTGCCAGAACAAAAGAAGAGTGACTAGGTAGGGTGGGATCAGCTCAATCGAAACTAGTCCAAACAAGAAAATGGGGTCTCAAACCCTCAAAGCCTCAGGCTCAACAAAATAGAGATGAAATAATCCAATCCAAGTCATGCCTCAAGTGATTCTAATCCTCTTGTATTTATAGATTTCCTTGAGTGAGGTTTTCTCTTTAATTAATTGAGTGAGGCTCACAACAAACCCTAACTTTGGGATTTTTTGCCCCAATTGCCCCAAAACTTGCCCAAACATTGGGTATTTTGGGGTTTTCCCCTTTATCGAGGAATATAGCCTACGGGGATCGATAGGCTAATTCATCCCTTGGGCCAATTAATCCCTCAGGGACATTACACTCTAAATCTCAAAAGCCTCCTATAGAGGTGAAGAAGGGAGAAAAGTATGTTGCCTAATAGGCTAACCAAAAAGAAGAATACAGATAATATTTAAATCAACAATGTTTTGGGGGTGGAATAAAGGGATCTTTACCATCTAGTTCAATCAAGAGGCCAAGATGGCTTACCCTCACTTAAAAGGCACAATACCAAGTGGGAGAACCAAAATCATATTTTTAGGTGAGTCATCACCCTAGAAAGTTTCCACTTATGTTGCAATACTATCTTCCATCATTGTTTCAAAGACTTCCAGCAAGTGAGGCATATAAGTTAGTCGTAACAAATAATGTCTAGGAGATTGTGTTGAGACCAGTGGGGAAATTTGTGATAGATTCCAGACAATTGTACAAGATCAAGCATGTGGCTAATGGGAGCAAAAAGAATGGGGGGATAGAAAATTACAAGGCTAGATTCATAGCCAAAGATTCTCTCAAAAAAGGAGTCGACTATGATGAAACTTTTTCTCCAATTGCAAAGTATACTACTATTGGAATCATTACATCCTAAGTCACCTGACACGAGACACAAAGGACATGAGGATTCGAGTGTCGGACACAGACACGTTGACTCCCCGGAACAGGACACGTTAGGACACGTTAGGACGTGTCTGTGTCCGACACTCGAATCCTCATGTCCATATATAATATATAATATATATATATATATATATATATATATATATATAATATATATATATTAAAAAATAGATATTTCTTACACAAATTCTCATTCATGATACAAATTCATTGATTCAAACATAGATCTTCATCTAGATGTAAGTTTTACAAAATTACAAAGTAACATTATGCATACAAAAACAATTGTGACATAATACATATTCATCAATGATCCAATAGGAGAAAGATAAGATAATGTAGTTTTCTCATTAAGTCATCAAAATCAAAATGTGTTACATAGGTAGCAATGCCAATAGCAAATACAAAACAACTATAAGTCTTAAGGCAGTAGGTAACTCATGAGTCATCAATCCTCATCATCAAAATCAGCATCACTATACTCATCATCATGGTCACCACTGCTCTCCTCTACTGCATCCTCCTCCTTTGTATCCAATGTCATCTCTACATATGTTGGTGTGGAGGATGACCCCTCTACATTAACACCATCATCAAAAGTGACAGGCTCTAGCAGTGGCTCATTAAGATCCAAGTTGGCCAATGCCAACTCAACGCTGTTGTCCAAACCCATATCATCAGGAAAGAGATCCCACATCTTTGCCTTTCCCTTCAACCACTCATCCCTCTGCCTGTAAATAAGACGAAGGTTGGTGTGCACATACACCATTGTCTCTGCCCCAAACTGCTCAAGCTTGCTCTTATTGACACTATACAAATTCCCATATGTGCTCCAATTCCTCTCGCAACAAGAGGATGAAGTCACCTGAGATAGGAGCCTCATGGCTAACTGTTGTAGAGGAGGGCTTGTTGCCCCGTGAGTTGCCCACCAAGAATAGGGCTTCTTAGCCCCCCTGTCTCTAATCACATCATATCCTGCAAATCGACCAATGCCAGTGGATTACTTTGCAAAGGCATCCTCCACCTCAACAAGGGATGCTCTGTCCTGAAAAATCCACCTCAATGCATCTTTCATCCCCTATGAAATTTCACCATCCATTTGACGAGGGAATATGCAGGAAGGTCCACCATTCAGCCACTCATGGTTGTAGTATTTTGGGTTCAATGAGTGAGCTAAACAATGTAAAGGTGTGCAATTCGTGTCCCATTTGCTGACAAGAATATTTTGTATGGTAGTGAAGAAGGTCTTTGATAATCTCTCATACTCGGGGCACTCACTCTGTAAAATAATGCTCCTCACAGACTCAATCATGGAATCCCATCCCTCATAAACCTCTCCTAGGATGGGTTGGTCTATATCTGCAAATTGAAGCAAAGAAATGATAGGGGCCATGATCTGCATAAGTAGATCTACCCTCTTTCACCAAGCATCATCTAACACTGTGCCCTTCACTCTTTCTGAGGCTGCTTTTTCTGTCTTTCTCCAAAAAGACCAAAACTCTGAAATAACCATGGCCCCAAGAGCAGTCTTGATCACCCTCAACCTCTTCAACATGATAAATGAAAAGGCAACCGTGTATCCGCAATCTTCAACAGTGATAGATTGGTGTACTCCTTTTAGATAGTGAGGGCATTTGTATGATTTTGTACAAAGTTGCGGATATGCCATGCATCCTCAATAATGCTTCCAATCCAAAGCGCATCAGAAGCAATAGATTTAAGTGCTAAATTCAAAGAATGGACAATGCAAGGTGTCCAAAATACTTGTGGATATTTAGGTTCCACAATCATGCCAGTAGCCTTGCAAACAGGTGCATTATCTGTAATGATTTGCACGCAAGAATCAACACCTACATCTTCAATAACTTTAATAAACAACTCACCCATATATTGTGCATCCTTGTATTGTCCAAGTGCATCTAGTAATTTCAAGAAAACTAGACCATTCAAGGATGACACCATGAAGTTGATGACTGAGTGTCACGCTAGATCTGTCCATCCATCAGAAACAACGCTAACCCCAAATGTTGGGCATGTTCTCACACACCCACAGCAAGAGAAAATGAGAAATGTGATGTTAGAATGGCCCAAATCCGTCTTTTATGGCCGCACAGCAATCCAATAATCGGGACACATGTCCCAGAATTTGGACACGATCATGTCCGGGACATGATCGGACACGATCCGGAGGACATGTGTCCCACCGAATCGTGTCCAATTCGCCCGATTTGGAACACGAGGGGAACTGGGCACGAATCTGGTTTCTTAGATTACATCTATTGCATCAATTTTTGGTTGGCCTTTATACCAAATTGATGTAAAGACTGCTTTTTTGAGTGGTTTGCTTGAGGAGGAAGTGTACAGTAATAAGCCGACAGGTTTTGAGGTGCACAGGCAAAATACCCATGTGTGCAGGTTGAAGAAGGCCCTTTATGGATTGAAGCAAGCACCTCGTGCATTGTATTCAAGAATTAATGGCTACTTACTGGCTTTGGGCTTCGCTAATCCTATTGCAGATCCTAAACTTTATTATTTACATGATATGTCTGATCTGCTTGTTCTTCGTTCTCTATAGTAGATGACATGATTCTTACAGGTAGTTATGAGAAGCCCATTGCATGGTGCAAGGAGAAGTTGGCCAGCAAATCTGATATGAAGGACACCAGCCTTGGGCATTACTTCCTGGGTCTCAAGGATTGGCAAGGTGCAAGTGAGGACTTCCTTTCAAGGTAAGTTCACAGTGGAGATTCTAAAGAAATTTCAAATGCTGAATTGCAAACCCTTGGCCTCTCCTATGGTGCCTATCTAAAATTATTTGTTGATTTATATTCAGATTTGGTTGGTAGATCCTTCTGCATATAGACAGTTGATTGGTTCCCTGATGTATCTTCTGAATACCAGACTTAATATATGTTTTAAAGTGAATATATTGAGCTAATTTATTTTTGAACCTTAGGGGATTCACTGGGAAGCTACCAAGCATGTACTCTAAAACTCAAAGGGAACAGCTCAGTATGGCATGAGGAATGTGGGAGAGGATAATTATCGTTGCATGATTTTGTTGATTCTAAATCAATGGGTGATGAAAATGCTAGGAAGACCACTTCAGGTTTTGTTTCAGCTTGGGCACAAATATGGTTTCCTAGCTTTACCAAGAAGCAAGGGGCAGTTGCACTTACTTCAGCAGAGGCAAAGTACATGGCAATTTCAGCTGCTTATTATAGGGCCATACGGCTTTGCAAGTTGATTGCAGAGTTGACTGATAAGATGTTGAAGCCTACCGTTGTTTGTCATGACAGTCAGAGTTGCAACAAGCTCTCTAAGAATTCAGTGTTTCATAATCACTCCAAGCACGTCAACATTCAGTATCATTACCTCATAGACAGTGTTTAAACAAAAGTGGTGCTTTGAGTATCTTCCTTCATATTTGCAGGTGGCAGATATTTTGTTGGAGAACACCTTGCAAAGAGAGAGTGTTTATTTTACCAATTGGGAGTGTTATTTTACCTATTGCTCCAAGTGTTCTCCTTCTTTAGCTATTGCACGTCAGAGAGAGTCTAATGGGGCACAGCATTAGCTTATCGACATTCAATTATTTAAACTGCATGGATGCATGCATATTCCATAGTTAGGAAGGCACAGATCCCAACACAGGGAGGTGCAATGCATGTAGAGTTTAACTATCTTTAGAGGGCACCATTCCCTAGGTGAGTTGGGAACATGAATTCATGCCCTAGTCTACTCCAGTGGGCATACTATTCGGGGCAACCTTATCCATGCAGCAGCATGTTCTATTCAAGGTAGACTTAGCAATGGATGAGAACACACTAGGGGTAGGGTTTGACTCTGTCTATTGGAGAACCTCACTCATGTATCCAGAATTGTTATATTTCCCTTGTCACTTATTCATTAAAAGAAACTTAGGTGCTCCACAGGTGTGATTAGACAATTAGCGTTTTGAGATTATTGTATTGTGTCTCTTTCTTCGGTTAATAAAGATTTATGTGATTGATGGCTGCAGCAGCCAGCTTGTTGCCCTAATATTCAGATTGATGCGTTTGCAGATCTAGCATTATTTTATCTGCTGTTATCATAGGTGATTAACCAGTTTCTGATTCCTAGCCTGGGGTTTTGATCTAAGAATTCAGATCTGCATACGGCATCCTGAAAAAGTAACAAATTAACTACTATAGTATTCTTGAGATATTCCACAAAAAGAAGTAAATTGAGATGAACGTTGCAAGTCAGTTGGAGTAACTGATTGTAGAAGCTATAACATTTAGTTGCTAGTAAGTCTGGTCCAAAGGACGAAAGGCCGATCAAAGATACAACGGGAGGGTTTCTTAATGTCTAAATCCAATATCAATATCAATAATACTAAGACTCGTGGTAAGTGGCAGTGACAATTCAACTTGCTGCCATGTTCCTTGATGGCCTCCCGCCTTTCCCAATGCAACCGTAAGTGACAAGACTTGGCGCCTTTAATATGTCAGCTGTTTGACTTTAATGTGGGGTACGTTCTCCTGATATTTTCTTGGTGTATTTACTGGTAGCACCGGTTAGGGTTTCCACCTGCCGATTTCCCTCTTACGGTCACTCACCTTTTGTCAACCCCTGCCCCGCTCATTTGTCATTTTACACTTTTTCACTATGCCGAATTTTAGCTCTGCTCTGTGGGAACTTTCGCACCTCCGCCGTTCTGGTTTCAACACTGGTTCTATGGATATTTTCGTTCCTCCGCTACTCTGGAGGTAGGGTTACAACGAACTGTAGAGGCACCCTCCTCTCTGCATAGTGATAATCTTTTGGTTTACTGTTTGTTAGATGGATTCTGTCATTTAAATGTTGTTTCTGGTCGATTAATTGATGAGTTTGTATCGTGACAGGGTTTCCGCCAAGCTATCGCGCTTCAGTTCTGCTGCCAAGGTAAGCTATGGTTCTCTGCTAAACTTGTCTGTCACTTCTCCTTCATACCCTAACGCCCTCGCTCCGTGTCTTCAGGGGTATAATGGTTGTTTCGTTTTTCGACTCTGCCTCCTCAGCTCCAGGTGAGGTTCCACGTCTTTAACCCTCGTTCGTTTGCTATCTTTAATGGTTGTTTATGACTGTAAATAATACTAATCTGCCCCCATTTTGTTTGCAGGTGGCTCGAGGTAGCTGGTCTCTGTAGATTAACGCCCTCCGCGGTCTCTGGCAGTCGTTCGAACTCTCCAGCCCTTTCCTACGGGTAGGGTCTTTCCATATTAGTTTGACTGTAACTTATAGAGGTTCTGAGACTTTTTTTTGTTATTAGTCCGTCACCTGAGCGGTGAAATAGGTAGTGTTCTTGACTGTGTAACCCTCCTGTAGTCCTGTACGTTGGTCTTTTGTTATCGAGGTCCTCGTTCTGTAATATTGTTACTTAGTTGTTTGAAACCCTTGTTCTGTAAGATGGGTATTCGGTTGTTTCGAACCCTCGTCCTGTAATGTTGATGTTTGATTAATTCTGTAAGATGGGTATTCGGTTGTTTCGAACCCTCGTCCTGTAATGTTGATGTTTGATTAATAGAAACCCTCGTTCACACCGTTTCTGTTCGGTACTTCCTCGCTATGGTAATTATTTTGACTCTGTCTGGTTGTATCATTCTCTTGTTCGAAAACTCTGTTTCGAGGTTCTGTTTTGAATGAGCTTTTGTTTCGAAGGAGCGTGAGACGCCCTGGACTGTGTATACTTTGTTTATAACAGTTAATGAAATGATACGATTTTATTTGGTTTCATTCCGGCATTTGCTTTGATCATAAGTAATTTGAGGGTTTATATGGATTACCTGATGGTTTGCCTGCGTTCACAATTTCTCGTCCTCCTTGTCTGGAAGTAATATATATGGCAGCGCCCTGCTCTTCCAATGAATACTTGCTGTCTTCTTATTCCAACGTAAATTAGTTACACAGAATTTATGTATCGATGTATGAAATTAATCTGTACAGTGGTGATTCAATAGATAAATAAAAACAAATTTTTATTTCGAAATGACTGTATGTTTCTTTTCTCTGTCTGAGGAATCTTTTACACTGTTTCTCTTTTTCCTTTTAATCTCCCTGAGGCACAACTGTTCTTTGTTCAGGTAGAACTGCCCCAACAGAATTGGGTAACTGTCCACCAATTTCTGTTACAAGGCTGTTGGTTACCATTAACTGTTCCTAACTAACTCAATTCATAAAAAATGCTAATTTACTGTTAACCTATTTTACTGTTACTAATTCCTATTTAAAAGAAACAGTTCACAATTGTAATTGTCCTGGTCCTAACGACCTTCTGAAAAATAAAACAAATAATAAAAGTAAAATAACTGACAAGTCTAACACCTGTCCAGCTATGCATGTATGATTGTTTGTTCTTGTCTCTCCATGAGACCGTCAACCACCTTCTATCTCCTCGGAGCTGGATGCTCCTGCATCAAGCTCCCGGGGTGGCAAAAAGTCATGGCTCCATTCCATGAGGTCGTCGACAGAATAGCCTGCTTTCTGTACCTGTGTTGCGTTAAGCCACGAACTGTCCTCTATCGGACGGTTCTTCCATTTGACCAAATACCGCAAGTACTCCTTCCTGCGTGTGCGCTTAGCTACCTGTGTGTCTAGAATCCCTTCGATCTCAAGGGGTGGTGCCATTGGCATCTGTCTCGTCCATGAATCTCCTTCACAATTGGTGTCCCGCGGTGGCTTTGCTGCTGTATGATCTGTTGAATCAGTGACATAAGGAAACAGATCTGCCACGTTAAAAATAGGGGAAATACCAATCCCTGGTGGCAACTGTAGTTCATAGGCGTTTGCAGAAAATTTGCGAATGATTTTACAGGGCCCGATTTTCTTAAATTTTAGCTTGCTGTACTCTCGTTTTGGAAACCGTTCCTTACGTAAGTACGCAAGGACTTCATCTCCTACGTTGAACTAAACTTCCCGACGCTTTGTATTAGCTCGCTATTTATACCTCTTACTGTTGTCCTGTAATTTCAGTTTGACCTGTTCATGCAAGTTACTCATTGCTTGGGCGAAATCTTCCCCATCAGCGCTTCGTTTCTCAAGTTTCCCCAAATCTCGTAATTCATGCACTCCTCGCGGATGCATGCCGTACAAAATCTGGAACGGACTGTATCCTGCGCTGCGATTAGGGGAATCGTTGTATGCGAATTCCGCTTGAGCAAGTACACGGTCCCAAGTCCGGGAGTTTTCACTTGTTAAACTTCGAAGTAAATTTCCCAGACTTCGGTTTACCACCTCCGTCTAACCATCCGTCTGCGGATGATAAGAGGAGCTGAACTGCAACTGGGTATTCAACTTTTTCCACAGAGTTCTCCAAAAATGACCGGTGAACTTTACATCTCTGTCAGAGATAATGGATCTTGGAAGTCCATGCAATCGCACAATCTCAGTAAAGAAAAGATGTGCTATATAAGTAGCATCGTTGGTTTTCTTGCATGGTACAAAGTGTGCCATTTTTGAAAA
>APFE031629853.1:0-50867 GCA_000404065.3 Pinus taeda | reverse complement strand
TTCATCTTCCAGGGTTAGGTTTGGGAATGTGAAGGTTTTTTCCATTGTTTCTCAACAATAAATAGGCCTTCGAGCCTCATTGTAACACAGTTCAGAGGCATGTAGCCACACATCTCTTCTCAGAGATAAGCTGCCATCGCTAGCTGGTTTATTTCTATTTCCAGTTGTAAGCATATTTCAGTATTTTCCATTAATGAAATGAAGTATTATTTCTGCTGCATCTTTGTGTATATGGGTATCTCTGTATTTTATTGCATTCCTGTTTAAATCCGGATCACCTACATCAAGGTATGTATGATTAGTGTTTACATTTAAATTTTGAGTATCATCTCTGACATATGTTTTTTCAGGACAACATAAGTATATACAATGTCTCAGTTATATCTCTATGTCTCTATATGTCCCAAATAGTTTTTCAAATGTCCTATTCTTGATACTACACATTTTACACTACATATTCTTGATGCTTCACCAAGTTTGCTAAATATATATGATGTTGTAAGTTCATGTTACTTGTCTTGTCATAGTTGATAGAATGGTCTTTGTTGTTGTACATAGAACTTGTTCCATCACAAGTCTAGGGTTTGTCATCTTTTCTTATAGTATATATCTTTAGGTCATTTTTGGATATAGTCTTTCATAGAGTCCAAACCTATATCAAGAGTGGGAGTCTTTGTCTACTGCTGCAACAAGTCAAAAAAAAGAGTAACAAGCACACTACGAGTACACATTGTAATTGTAATTTGTATTTACTCATTATTATTCACTTACATGTGTTTTGCAGGTAGATGTAAGTTGAAGGGTATTTTGTTTTATTTTGGGTTTGGTTTCGCCAGGAAAATTTTGCATAGATTCAAGCACAGTATCATGCAAGCATTCAAGAGCTAAAGTATGAAATCAGAGGAAGCATTGCAGTAGGACATCCTTTGAAGATATGAAAACCACCTACATATTTTGAATAAGTATCAAGGCCAAGAGTCATTTGTAAAAGATTCATAATTGTAAAGTTGTAAAAGAGTCCTCTGTTGGCATTATGAGACAAGTGTTGTCCTTGATGGAAAATCACTTAGATGATAAATTATAGTGAAACAAAGTTATTTTCAAGTTCACGGACTTTTATGCAGAGAAAAGTTTATTTCATGTAGAGAAAAGTTCACGGAATTTTACGCAGAGAAAAGTTTATTTCATGTAGAGAAACGTTCACGGAATTTTATGCAGAGAAAAGTTTATTTCATGTAGAGAAATGTTCACGGAATTTTATGCAGGGAAAAGTTTATTTCATGTAGAGAAAATTTCATGGAATTTTATGCAGAGAAAAGTTTATTTCATGTGGAGAAAAGTTCACGCACTTTCATGGTTGGTTCATGGTATTAGTCTGACAGTTTTTGACCCTATGGTTTTGGTCCGTGGTATTGCATCCAAAAGTGTTGATCCCAAGTATTGGGTTCATGGTATTGTGTTATTATGGTTTTGGACCGTGGTATTGTGAAAGGCCTAAGACTATAAAAGAGGAAGGAGATCATTTGGCAAAGCATCATCTGAATTATCGAATATCTGATAAAGTGCTAGATCTGGAATACTGTGATTGGCTTATGGTGCAGATCTGGATCTGAGCTAAAGAGGGATCTCACCGATTGATGGACAACAAGATCTAGTATAGATTGGGATCAAATGGTTTGAAATGAACTATCTCTATATATTTGATTATGCTTATTCTAGATCTGTATACTGACGCTTGTAATGATCTGATCTGGGTATAACTTAAGTTTGAAATCGCTGTAAGTCATGTTTGAATATTTATATATCTGTACATGGGTTGGCTTTGGTGTAAGCGCGTATGTATGCAGGTTTGGTTCATTGTAGTAGCGTATACAATTTGAGCTATGATATTTGAAGTCACAGGTGGTTTTGGTTGTTGATGGGTTCTGATGACAGTTTAAAGGTGTCACTATTTTGCATATCCTGTTTGGTTGATTGTGTTTTGCTTCAGTATTGATAAATGAGAACTAATATTGGATCAGGATCATAATGAATCATATTTATGTGATCTGATGGACTAGATCTAGGTGCTAACACATATATTATCCTTGTATATGTATTGATCTGGTGTTTGGGTGATTCAGAAGATTGATTGATTATGTGCTTCAATGATATTGATGGGTCCAATATGAAAATTGGATGAAACGTGGCCTTTCAGATTATGTGTTGTGCTTCAGGAGTATCCAGTCTGAAAATGTATGAAACGTCGTACCTGGAGGAGAGAAGATTGTAGGCCGGTGCCTACGTACTAGTATCTTAGCTAGTACAAGAACTATGGGGGTTGTAGCTCCCTTCTAGGAGAGACTAGAGAATGAGAGAGGGTTGTAGCTCTCTGCAGGTAGAAGCCTCCGCACTGGTATAAGACTGCACAAGTACAGAAATATTGTAAAAGGATTTTCTTATTAAGAAGAAGATTGAGATGACTTGTAGCAGGTGGTTTTCTCCCACATTGGGTTTCCACCTTATATCATGGTGTTCATGTGTGTGGCTTATGTGTGATGATCTATTCTATTTTACTGCACCTGTTTACTGTTAATATGGTTGATAATGTTCTAATGCACTCATTAAGGATCAACTAATTGAATCATCAGAAGTTGTGGAAGTAGCATATATGAATCTGAATATGGAAATGAAAAAGTTTTATTGATGTGATAATACTGATTCACCCCCCATCTCAGTATTATTTCGAACATCATCATCATAAATATTGTAAAAGAGTCATTTGTAAAAGAATCATTTTGCCTAGAGTCAAAGAGGTAGTGTTGGGAGGTATAGGAGTCACTGTTGGGATGATGTCATGGTTGAGTAGTAGGTCATAGAGTGATTGGGTATTTTTTCAAGTACATGAAAATTATTGTACATCTTAAAGTATCGTGGATTGCTGTCCCTGGTTTGGGAATCCACAGTCTTGTCTTATTTCATTCATTATAGGGTGGGAGGGAGGTTTAGGTTGGTGCATGAAGTCACCTAAAGATTGGAGCCTATGAACACTTTAGGGTCGTAGGTTGTTCTAGGATGTTGGGGCATCCATTCAGTTGGCTACTGAAGAAACCAGGGCATTGGGGTGCCCTTCCAGTGAGAGCTAGAGAAGAATGCTTTTCTAGAATTCTAGGAAGTTGTTGCTTTCATTTCAGTTGGGGCTGAATATTAAAGAATTTGTTAGAAAAGAGTTCGGTGGTTTTTTACCCAGATGGGGTTTTCCACCTATAATTATTGTATCTACTATGTTATTTTATTTACTTTTATTGCTGCATAAAAATTAATAATAATTGAATATTAACTAATTCTCTGAAAATATTTAAAAGTGTTAATTGCTAAGGAATATTGATTCACCCCCCTCTTAGTATTTCCAACATACATAGACCAACAACCTCATTACCTCATGCCATTGGGTAATGTGTCCCTTGGATAGTGTGAAGAGAGCCAAGGGAATATTTACAATCATTCCAAGACATTCCGTTCATGCACTAATCAACATTGGGTTTCCACCTTATATCATGGTGTTCAAAGTAAGGCTTGTATTTGTTGTTGCTTGTCTTGTCTTTTGATAATACAGCTAATATATCTCCAATTCTCTAGTGAGTTACATTAGCATCGTCCTAAATGGCTCTTTATGGGGAGAGGATGCAATGTACATTGCCATTCCTCTATGGCTTAATGTCACTGTATGGAGGATTCCTCAGCTTGTATTCATATGTAGTACAACTATAATCTACCTTGGAATTATTGTATATTTTGAAGGGATTCTAGAATATGGTTCTTAGCATCAGGATCCTGACTTGCAACCAATAGAATGCAATGTTATGACATGTTAACATTATGCATTTAAAAAACATGGCTGCAAAGTTTTCATAAAACTCATTTCTTTGAAAATATTTGGAAAGGGATTTTCCAAAGAAAAACATAATATTTTTTTCATATATGTATAATATTGCATACAATATAACAGTGGAACATTGTTTGTCTTTTTTACAACCCTCTCTATTGTGTTTTGAATATTAAATGTTTGAATCCTAACAAAAATATAATTTATGCCTTTCAATCATATGAAGAAATAAATTGCCAGTGCAACCTACTGCAATATCTCTTTCTGTTAGTTACTCTTGCACTAGACTAATGTCAAAAGAATTACATGATATAAAGGAAAGTAAGGATTAACTTAAAGCCAAGGAATCATACTAATGGACACTTTTAATACAAATCTATGCAATTCACTTTATTGACCTAGAAATTATCCGTACGATTCTTCATAGCGTGTCTGGAGAACATGTAAGACTAATGAAAGAAGGAGAATGAAATCCCTTCAAAAGATACACACATTGCTTTGGTATATAAGGCCCACATTTCAATCTTAACTAATTGATCATGGTTAAGGTGCCCATAAAAAATATCTCCTTCCAAAATATATACAACAATAAATAAAGCAGTAAACATTCATAAGAAAAACCATATATAAAAGTTAAAATAGGGAAAGTTACTCATGAAAATCATTTGTATGAATAATTAATGTGTTCCCTTAACAATTTTTTGTTGCTTACCATTCCAGCAAACCTACAACCAAGTCTCCACATATCCAGAGAATATTCATAATCTTGAAGGTCAAGAAGAAGTTCAGGACCTTTGAAGTATCTCATACACAAAGATGCCTCAGTATTACCTAGCTACCCATTTGAACACGCAAAATACTAGATCATAGAAATATCCATCTTCTAATTCTTTCTCCTTAACACACAAACGTGTGTTCCTAGTTCTTTCCAATGTTCTGAGCACCAACATGGTCAATAAATGATGAACAAGTGCATGATACACATCTTAGTGTATTCGAAATATGATAGAACAAGAACATGTAAAAGCATATACATATCTAGAAAAATGTTAGTATCCTAAATTAACAATTTTTTAAATGGTAAATATTATTATTAATAAGGGTTCAACAAACAAGAAAAATCAATACCTTCACAACAAATAAGGTTCAATCACATAAAGCACATGATGGGGAGAAACAAGGAAAGTATTTCCTTGGGCATTCATAATTTTCTTTTTTATTTTTCCTTTTGACTTACGAACATTTTCAGTAAGGCCAACAGTTAGCTCTGAATGCTCAATAAATTTACATAACATTCAATAAATGTTTTGATGCAAATATAATAAACTGGAGGGTATGAGCAAAACTCAATGACCCATTGTAAATAATACGTATAGTCAAGTTCCTATAAACCATAGTAAGGAATAATCTTGTATTTTGTGGACCATAATAGCGCTTGAACTTAAGGCCTGTATCCAAATAAAAATCAAGACAATGGAAAACAAGATACAATAATGAAACTTTAGGAATTAATAAGGTATCTTAGATTTGTAGTTCTTCAAATAATAATTACTCGATACTTTCATTGTAAAGGACCACTTTATAGTAAAGGGGAAAATTCTAAAAAGGTATCAAGGAAATAGTTGTAGACTTAACAATTAAAACTAGATAAGGTGTGGAAATAAGAATGTATTCAATAACTAAAATTGTTCAAAGTTTCAAATTTCTAGTTATATTCTATGAGCTAAATTCTTGTCAATCTTTTGACACTGCTAGACCCACCAACATTTACGTGATCTCCCCAGTATGAAGTCCAAACTAGACCTCACACTGTTTGGTGTAGGAGTCCCATCTGGTACGATGGCCTGATTGCCGTTATCTTAAATGTTTGGCTTAGCTCTTGCATGTCAGCACGAGAGAGTGATCTGCTTTGTCTTTGAATAGCGAGGTTTGCATGCCTAGTGAGTGCTAGTGTTACTTGTGTCAATATTCTTTCACGACAGAGAGAGGTGTGGGAGTGAGTCTCCAATCGGAAGGGATGAAGTCCCAACTATGTGAAGACACACAACACAACAAGACATGCACAACTTCCAAACGAGATCCACATAGATGCGGTAGTCACAACACATAAAGGAAGATAGCACCTACAACACCCCGCGGGGAAGTTCGCGTGAGTGAAACACCCATTATAACAAGTTTACATGAAAGGTTTTGTCTAATGTCCAGGGAGGAAACCAACATGGGAAGGACAACGTTAACAACTTATACAACACATTTTCATAAATATATGTATTAGAACAGTTGAATGAGTTCAAGTGTTTAACAAACATTAAAGAAACAACTATTACACTTGTTCAAGATTAATATTAGAGACAGTTACAACACATGTATGAAAAAGTGTTGGCATGTTATCAGTATTTTCAATTAAGCGAAAGTTCCAAGACACATCGATATGACATACATCACTAACCCCGTAGACAGGCCATTGGAGCCACTACTTGCCCCTCAAAGAAAAGATTACAGACTCTTAAGTCTATGTGGGAGGAGCTAAGGTGAAAAAGTCCTTTGCATGCACAAATGAAGGGGCATTTATAGCCAAGGGTAAAATTTTCCCTTGTGACTATTTGAATTCCCACATTACTGTTTGACTTATTGGACTCTTCATATGACATGTGGGTCTCTTGGACTTCGATGTTACAGTACATTGATTTACATTGTATGGCGAATAGTCATGATGTGGCCGACATGACTTATCACACGACTCGACATGAAAGTGTTGGTATGTTCATGTTGCTGCTAGTGTGCATGTCGAGTTGTAGTTTTGCTAAGTGATGAATTTCCTCTTTGTGTATCATAGCTTCAACTCTGCATGGCAGGGTGTGTGGAGTCATCGATGGTCATTGGGCTCACTTGATGTTGCATATGCATGTTTCTCCTCACTGGTTCTTTGGCATGTTTGACATGTCCCTCCGTTCGCTAAAATATCTCCTTGCACATTCCTTCCTCCGTTCGTTCGTGAACAAATCCTTGCATGTTCATTCGTTCATCCATCCGCAAACACATCTTCACATGGTCGTCCATTGGTGAACACATCTCCTTGCATGCATTGTTCGTCTGTCCTTTTTCATGTACTCTCCTTCTTCATCCCATCTTTCATCGCATCATGTTTATTCATGTACCTATATCTGCAGTCACTCATGATGAGATGAAATCAAATCCATAAACCTTCTAGTCTACCATGACGCATGGTCATTCACTTTTAGATGCAGGTGATCAGGAGAAAGGATAAGGCTATGAAACTGTGCAAGGCAAGTTTCAAGCTAGGATGCAAGCTCCGAGCACTGTTGGTGAAATTGTGTCCAGGTCACTAGGGGAGTGAGATGGACACTTTGGATCATCAGTGACTGTCCACGGGATCTGGCTCGGTTGGAGGGCATATCTCTGCAATTACTAGAGAGAAGTAGTTTGGGCAGCAGAGGACCTTGGCAAAAAAAACTACGCAATTCCTGGAGGGATCTAGCTGCGAGCTTCAGGAGGCTTGGTGGCAAAAACTGCAAAATGCTTGGTGGGAGTTGGCAGTGTGTTGCAGGATGTCCTGGTAGCAAAAGCTATGCAATTCTCGGAGGAAGCTGGCCATGGGCTTTAGGGTTGCTGGAGACAAAAACTACGTAATTGCTGGCAAGCTAGCCTGTTGAAAACCTCTGCACATTTTCTGAGCTGAGCAGGATGCTGGGCTTCTAAATAGTTTTCTTATGAAATCTACGTAGTTTTTTGGGTGAGCAGTCAACAGGTTGATTGGGTGAAAGGTTAGAAAAAATGCACAATTTTTTAGGGGAGACAGGGATGGACACTTGGAATCTGTCCGGCCTATCTGCGTAATTTACTCAATCAGTGGAGCAAGCAAGGTCTATAACCTATGCGCAATTTTTGAGGGGAGTGAGTCCTGGGGTCATTGCCCATTGAAACTCTCTGGTTGACCAGTGGGAGGGTTGGTTGATCAGCTTGCGGGCAACACAAATTGAAATGGCTTGTTGGACACTTCTTTGTTGTTCCAGTGACAGTTAGTTGAGTCGATTGCAAGGTGGATTTCTGGATATTAGAGGGTGATCTGGTAGTCAGAACTTCAGCAAATTGACAAAGTGTGTGAGTGAGTGAATTTTTGCATACACAACCTTGTGAACACGCACTCAACATAACTTGATGACAAGACACCTCAAAGCATCAGGACAACATATGCTCAACATGACTGATCGACGGTGTGAGCGACAAGTGTGATGCTTGTGATGTATCATTGAATGACCATGAAAACACTTGTATAATAGTGCATAAAACTTCATGTTTCAATATGATGGATGTTTACATAGTGAACACAACATGTACACATGAAGTGAAGACCTTCTGCATGACTAGAACATGGTTCCAAGCATGACATTGTGATCAACATGCAATAAGATGTTCGTTGAACAAACAAGAAAGGAGGGTGCAAAAACTCAATACGAGCCCATGGGGTGAGCCTGAATGATTGGAAACATCAAGTAAAAAATCAAGGGATACTTTGAAATTGGACACAGACCAAAATTTTGGAGGGTGTTGCAGCTACTAGAACACTTAGCAACACACTAGTGTAATTCCAACTTCTCTGTTTTTGTTCATTGACATCACAGGGCCTTGGTCTTTTAGGGAGTATTGAATCATTGTATAGGTTACTTTGGCTTTCCCACTTACCCCATAGATAGACATGGTTCATCTTTTTCCAACTTAGTCAAACACAAAAAAAGTTTCAGCTTAATCACAATGTTTTGAAATCGGGAAGGGTAGTTTGGCTCACGAATAAAAAAATCTCAGATTATAAGTTTTTATCTCTGGTGTTGCTCCATTTCCAACAGGCCTAGACACTACCCTAGTGGAGTTACGCAAGAATAAACACATTTCTCCATTGCCAGTGAGCCTGGTCAGTACCTTGGTGGAGTTGCATGCTTCACCTATCTGTGTAGGAAGCCTTTCTTTTCTTTCACCTTTCTATTTTTTAAAGAGGACTATGCATACGTACTTATTTATTTTTGGGAGAAGAGGGATCCTAAATTATTGAGAGAAGAAGAGGTTGTTCCTTTAGAGAAGCATGTGAGGCCTTTGACATAGGTTTGATCATTTAGGTTTTCCCCTCCTCTGTTTCTACTAGTTGGATGAGCTTAATCACATAGAGAAAAATACTAACTACAGGCATGGGGTTTCCCAGTGTGGAAATAGGTTCTTGGCTGGACCGAAGCTTCCCTTGGAGATGGCTCATATTTTCTATTAAGACTTCACCGGCCGAAGTTTATAACCAAGAACAAAGAATATGGACACAAGACTAGCCAAGTGCTATAGTGTCACAAGCCTCTTCAGATCTCAACCACATACTCATTCAAAAGCCAGGACTCAGAAGAGGGTAGCACTTATTTCCAAAAAACAAAAATAGTAGGGTACTAAGCAAAGAAAAACACAACAAAACAAAAATATTAAGAAAAAAAAAAGAAAAAAGCAGTAAGAAGACTATGTACATGGCACAGGACGCGGCTCGACCTACTAAAAATATTGTTTAAGATCTTGGCCGCTGATAGGAAGGTTGTCAATCATCCTATCAAGTAATTGCAGACAATATGTGTGTGCCAAGCTTCTCATGGACTATGTAAGGACCAATCCACAGGGACTGGAACTTCATATGCTTTCCTTTGTCTTCATGGGGATTATCCCATTTCAAGACTAAGTCACCAACATTGAACTTATATTTCCCTGCAGACTTCTTGTCAAACCATGTCTTGATACAATTCTTTTTCTTTCATCCTTTCTTCCTATAGTTTGTGAAGTGTGTCCATCCTACATTGAACTATCTGGCAAGGCTTGCCTTGGATTCTTGAGATAACTGAAGCGCAGGCAAGTAGATGTTGTGCAGTAGGATGGCTTCTTTACCATAGGCCAGGAAGTACAGTGAGGTACTCAAAGAGGGTTTGGGAATTACATGATCATCCCATAAATCATTCATCAAAGCAAAGTGCCAGTTATGCTGCTTAGAGTAAACGATATTTTTTATTATATCGATAAGGTTTTTGTTCTTGAATTCTACTAGACTGTTTCCATGTAGGAAGTAGTTAGATGAGTGTTTAAGCACAATACCATTTTGTAATGAAAAATCATAAAGCTTCAAATATGACAAGTACGTTGCATCATCAAGAACAAGTGATACCAGGAAGCCAAAGCATGAGAAGGTGTTCTGCTAGAGGAAGTTGATGACCTCCTAGTCGTTCACTTTCTTAAGCGAAACTGCTTCTATCCACCGTGTGAAGTAATCATATGCTATTAGAATGTCATGTTGTTGTTTCGACGAATGTGGGAATATTTCCTCGATAATGTCTAGGCCCCATTGTTGGAATGGTTTAGTCACTACAACAGGTTGCAGTGGGGCTACTGATCTTTGCATTATTTTGAAGCATCGCTAACAGATCGGGCACTTGTGTGCAAGCATGTGCATCCTTGAATAATGTGGGCCAATAGAAATTGGCTTGCATAACTTTGTGCATAGTGGTATTTCCTATGAAGTGATCCCCAGCTGGTCCATCATGTAGATCATGCAAAACCTTCTCTGATTCATGTGCCTCCAGGCACCTAAGCAAGATTTCATTGGTGTCCTTTATGTAATGCGCTCCGTGCACCAATTGATAAGCTAAAGCTTTGAGAAATGATTCTCTCTTCTATCTAATGGAAACGTTAGAGGGTATGGTGCCTTGATCAAGGTACTGGTGCACATCTATGTACCAAGAGTTTCCATTTATAGTGGGTGGTGCTCGCACTACATCATACATTTCAATTTCCTGCTCACAATCGGTGAGCTCTTCTTCTTCCTCCTGTGCATGTACTACCTCAGCTGCGAGTCTACAAAGACCATGACCCTTGACGGTGTGAACTAGCTTGATGTCAAGATCATATTCTTGCAATCCTATCATCAAGTTCACACGTCATTCACTTAGCTCTTTCTGTACAAGAAATGAGCGGACTGCTGGGTGAGGCATATACACTATGCAATGGTTCTTCAGCAAGTAGGGTCCAAAGTGTTTCACCACATTATATAATACATATGCTTGTTTGTCAATAGTGGGGTATTTGAGTTCATGCCCCTGCATGCTTATGATCATGAAGGCAATGGGACGTTCATCAATCATTTCATCCTTTTGAGTGAGTACTGCAGTAAGTGAGTCGTTAGAGGCGAAGGTGTATAGCAGGAATTCTTTGTTGAAATATCAGTTATAGAGTGCAAGCACTTTTATAATAGCCTTCTTGATATGGGTGAATGTGTACTTTTCCCTCTTGCCCTAGTTGTAAACTGCATCCTTCTTGATCATGGCTTGGATGGGTTTGACTATCTGTGCATAATCTGAGATGAACTTCCATAGGACGTTTATCTTTCCCAAGAAGTATTGCATCGCTTTCTTGTTAGCTAGGTGAGGGATCTGTGTGATAGTCTGGACCCAGTCCGGATCAACCCTGATTTTTCTTTTGGAAATGATGTGTCCAAGGAGGCTCCCCTCATAAACTCAAAATATGCTCTTTTTTGGATTCAAGGAAATCCTGTATTTCTGACATTTCTCAAAAAGTTTCTTGAGTTCGCATATGTGGTCCTCCAATTTTCTTGAAAAAACAGTCACATCATCGAGGTACACCACTACGCTCTATCTGATGAGTCTACAAAAGGTGATGTCCATGACACGCTAAAAGGTTGCACCTACATTCACAAGCCCGAATGACATTTGTCTGTATGCGAACATAACCCACTTGGTACAGAAGGTAGTTTTGAGTCTATTAGGTTCAGCTACCAGAACCTGATTATATCGTGAAAACCCATCAAGTAGAGAAAACATCTATGCCCCAGATGCTATTTGTATAATGTACTCCATAGACGAGATGGGGTAGTTGTCTTTGTTTAAGGAACAGTTCAAGTTATGGAAATCAACACACAAGAAGATTTCCCCAGACTTCTTACGTACAACAACTAGATTTGAAACCCAAATGACGATCTTTGTATATGATCTGTGTATCCAACAACTTGGTGAGCTCTTTTTGTATGAGGGGTTCGAGTGATGGATGTACTTTCCTCAGCTTCTTCTGATATGGCTTGACCCCTTCTTTGATCAGAATCATGTGTTGAATTATTCGCATATCGTAAGTTTTCAGATCATCATATGTCCACTCAAACACATCATGGTACTGTTTGAACAAGCACACAAAGGCTTGTCACAACTGTTGTGTGCAACATGTACCGAGATTGATGGACTTCAGATCTTGTTTTGATCCCAAGTTAATCAGTTCATGCATCACGGTAGAGTTGTGGGTTTTGTTGTTCCTCAGCCCCTGAAAATGTTCTTGCAAGTCATAAGGATTTTCCAAAGATGCCACACCTTTGGGAATGAGGTGGCCTTTCTTGATATCTTCCCCAGCTTGCAAATATCACTCGTGGTCATCTTCGTCTATCAC
Organism: Pinus taeda; assembly: GCA_000404065.3. Lineage (NCBI taxonomy): Eukaryota > Viridiplantae > Streptophyta > Pinopsida > Pinales > Pinaceae > Pinus > Pinus taeda. The sequence goes on along the minus strand of APFE031629853.1, from coordinate 38,518 downwards.
TGCATCCTTGAAGGTAGTAGCATTGGCCATGAAATGCAGTATCTATTGATCATCATCAAACATGCATAAATTAGTTATGTTATCTGGGATAGATGGCCTATACAAAATTTCAATAGTAAATATATCCCTAAGAGATGACATTCTAGAAGCTGCATTTGCCAAAGCATTGGCATTTGCATTACGTGTTCTTTGTACAACAGTCATATTGAATGCTTGGAAGTTAGAGATCAGTCACCATACCTCTTTCTGGTAACTTTTGGGATGTGGTGATAAATAGTGAATGGTGTTAAGTACCTACCGTACCACTATTTCCAAATCACCTGCCACTTTGAGTGCGACCACATTGAGGCTAATGGATTTCTGCAAGCCCAACATGAGTGCTTTGTATTCATCAATGTTGTTTGTGCACTCGAACTCCAAGCACTTGAAATCAAATGTTTCTTATTTTTTGGGTCGATCAAGACACACCCAACTTCGGAGCCATCCTATGTTTTTGATCCATCGAAGTACATGGTCCACAACTCGTATACACGGACTGTTCGACACAATTTCTCTACTTCTATTGCTACTACTAGTGTTACGATGTACTATACATGTTTCATTTCCATTATCTAGGAAAGGAAGGAGACCCAATTGCATGTATGGTGCGGTTGGAGCTGGCCGTGCGGGCTAACACCCCAGCGTTGTTTCCAAGAGGTAGTTGTATAACATGAGCTCTTGGAAGGCCAATGGTTCGTTTTTTCCATTGATGGGAGTGACATTGTGCCTCATATCTCTCTCTGATAACACCCATGTTTGATTGTTCTTTCCCTTGTACAGAAGCCACAAGTGTGACAGTCTGTAGTGAAGTATATGTTAAGCTTTCTAGACCAGTCTCTGCTGAGCAGTAAGCCATATGCTTCTGGTATGTCCACAACAACAATGTTTATTCACTGGTGAACTCGATCATCGTGAGATAGTCGAATGATTACATCGTGAAGTTTTCCAATGGTTGGTATGGATATTTGATCAAGTTGGATGATTTGCATTGATGTCTTGCTCCACTGTGATTTGATCCTTTTATCAATGGAGAGCGGCATGACGTTGGTTGTTGTGCCAGAATAAACCAAACAGTTTTGAACATTATAGTTGAATATTTCGAATGAAATTAGGAATGGAGGGAAAATAGAGTTTTCTTCTTCCATCCAGAGTTTGTTTAGCACAATTGAAAGTGATCCGCAAGGTGTGCTTGCTCCCTTGCTGGTAGAGGTTGCAATTTCTGCTGATGTCTATCCCAGTGCGTGTAATAGGATGTCCTTCTGACTCTAGATCTTAGGAAACTCCAAAAAAATGATTTTTGCATGAGTTTTCTTCATGTCATTCACAATGTTGTAATCCATAGGGGGTAGACTTACCAAGGTTTTCGGGGTAAGACTGGTATTCGTGTTCTCCGACGGATTGTTCTACAGTTTGCTACTCATGAACGTACCCTTGTCCACCATTGTCTTCCTGGGATTTCTTTTTGTTTTCTACTTTTGGATAGTTGGTGGACCAACCCTCCTTAGTAGTTCAAGTTTTGTTTCATTTCCCCAATTGTAGGGGAGCCCCTTTACTTTTGAGATTGTAGCGCTCATTCTTCTTGGGTGGCTTCTTCTCGATGCTTGTCTTTTGTGCTTCTTACACACAATGATACATGTTAATCACTCACCCAATGCTTGATGTCTCATCAAGTGCAACATTTTCATCATCATCTATGTCCCCTAGTTTTCCCTTCAAAATTCATGACATGTTTGTCATTTGGTCACATATGGAGCATGCAACTCACTTCTAGTCGAAAAAGACCCTTCCAGGTGCTTATCTTCATGAAATGAACAAAATTCAATGTTCGTACAATCATCGACCTGGAACATAGAGTTGGAGTTCTGCACAGTTTTAGTCGAGTCGTGGTTGTTACCTAATGACATGCTTCCTTGTCTCTGTCCGGGGAGTTGGATGCTCGCAGATGTGTAAATTGTTCAGTGTTTAAGCTCAGACACCTTTTTTATCAAGTTCTTGACAAGGTGAGTGAGGGTTTCAATATTTCTTGTTTCCTTGTCTCTATTCTTGCTCACCACACTTGGGGCTTCCTACTCACATCTCTTGATTCCTTCGCTGGTTCGTCATCCTTGATGACTCCAATCGCGCACAGGTCCTTTTCAACAACGATTACCCCTTTGCAATATTCTAAAAGTGTTGGTTTCGCAGCTCTCTTGACAAACTGCACAATGTTGGTCGGCAGTGTGAACGTGTATTAGTCAACAGTGATGGAGTCATGAGGCTTTGTATCCGTTGCAAACTTATTCAATATGTGCAGAAACTTATGACTGAAATCTCTTACCTTGTCTTTCCCCACCACCTTCAGGCTTCCCAATTCTTTTAGTAACATGGTTGGGGCCTTGTCATCAACAAAATTTTCTAGAAACATACGTTTAAACATACCCAAATTCTGTATGGAGTTGATAGGAAGGCTGTGATACCATGCAGGTCCTCTACCATCCAGGGTACATGGAAACAATCAACATGTAACATCATTGTAGTGTACCTCAAGTGTCTATAGCTATAGGTAGAAGTTATCAAAGGGATCTTTTGCCTTCACTGTGCTATTAAGGTCAAACTTTCTGATCATCCTCTCTATCCGCTTTAGCATCTTGTTGAAATCAACAGAGAGAGCAAATGGTCCCTAAGTCATCCATTCTAGATTTTGGTCAGCCATGTCTTCTTTCTCTTTGTCCTCCTCCTCTTCTTCAAAATATGATGGTTCTAGCTCTGAGTTTGTTGGTTTGTCTTCACCTCTGCCTCCTTCATTACCTTCCCCTTTTCCTCTTGTACTAGAGTTTGAGCTCAAGATCATGAGGATGTCTCATTCTCCTCATTGGAATATTAGAGGTTCCTCTCCATTCTCAATAGCGCCCACTAGATCCTCAAGTGTGGAAAGAATTGCTTCTTCTACTGATGATACAACAACCCTTGTGGGAGTGCTTTTTGGTTTTCTTGATGTGTATGGAAGATGTTGTATTTCTGGGATCAGTCTGACTGCTTTCATGAACTGACGGGTGATGGGATGGATGAAGCAAAGGTGCTGATATGAAATTTCGTGTTCATGTACGAAAGATGAGGAGTAACAAACTTCAAAGTTACACGTAGGTGAGAGGGAGTGCGAGCTACTACCTTGACAAGATGATTAATGGGTGGGTGTGAGAGGAACTTTAGCCATAGACAACTGGTGGCCCCCCTTCTAGTGCCAAAAATGTTGACGGTGTTGGATCCACCAACATTAAGGGGATCTACTTGGTATGAAGTCCCAACGAGACCTCAGATTGTTTGGTGTAGGAGTCACATCTATTATGATGGCCCGGTTTCCATTATCTTAATTTTTTGCCTTAACTCTTGCTTTCCAGCATTAGAGAGTGGTCTTCCTTGTCTTCAAATGTCGAGGTTCATGCGTTTGGTGAGTGCTAGTGTTACTTGTGTCAATGTTTTTTCACAGCAGAGAGAGGGGGTGGGAGGAAGTCCCAACTCTATCAGAGACACACCACACAACAAGACATGCATAGCTTCTGAAAGAGAAATCCACATGGATGTGGAATTCACAACACACAAAGGAAGATAGCATGTACAACACCCAATGGGGAAGTCCACATGATGAAAGTCGTTATAAAAATTTTACGTGAAAGATTTTGTCTGATGTCTGGGGAGGTAACCAACATGGGTAGGACAATGTTAACAACTTATACAACACAACATCATAAATATATGTATTAGAAAAATTGAATTAGTTCAGTTGTTTAACACAGGTTAAAGCGACATGTATTACAAGTGTTCAAGATTAATCTTGCAAACAGTTACAACACATGTGTGAAAATGTGTTGGCCTGCTATCAAGCTTCTGAATTAAGTGAAAGTTCCAAGACACATCGATACACCATACATCAAAAACCCCATATGCGAGGCATTGGAGGCACTACTCACGCCTCAAAGAAAAGATTACAGACTCTCAAGGCTATATGGGAGGAGCCAAGGTGAAAAAGTCCTTTTCATGTACAAATGAGGGGGTATTTATAGCCAAGGGTAAAAATAGCCCTTGTGACTATTCAACTTCCCTCATGACTATTTGACTTATTTGACACATCAAATTTACATGACTCTTCGTATGACATGTGGGTCCCTTGGAATTCCACGTTACATTAAATTGATTTACATAGTATGGCCCACAGTAATGATGTGGCCAACTTGACTCATGACACTACTCGACATGACAGTGTTGGTATGTTCATGCTACTACTGGTGTGCATGTCGAGTTGCAGTGCATCTCAGTGACGAATGTCATCTTGGTGTATCACAACTTCACCTCCACATGGCAGGGTGGGAAAATTCCTCGATGGTAATTGGGTTCACTTGATGTTGCATGTCTGTGTTTCTCCTCTCTTGTTCTTTGGCATGTTTGACATGTCCATCTGTTCCAGAAAATATATCCTTGCATGTTCGTTTGCTTGTCTGTCTACGAACACATCCTTGCATGTTCGTCTGTTTTTTTGTCCACGAACATATCTTCACATTGTCGTCCATTCGTGAACACATCTCCTTGCATGCATTTTTCCTTCATCCGTTCATGAACACATCCTTTTGCATGTACTCTCCCTTTTCATCCCATCTATCATACTTGTATCTGCATCCACTCATGATGAGATGACATCATATCAATAACCCTCCTAGTCTACCATGATGCATGGTTGTTCACTTTCGGATGCAGGTGACTAGGAGAGAGGACAAGGTTGTGAAACTACACAAGGAAAGTTTCAAACTAGGATGCAAGCTCCGGGAACTGCTGGTTAAAACATGCAGAGGTCAATAGGGGACTAAGATGGACAATCTGGATCAGCAGTGATTGTCCGTGGAATATGGCTCGGCTAGAGGGCAGATCTACACAATCTCTAGAGAGAAGTAGTTTAGGCAGCAGAGGGCCTTGGCAGAAAAAACTATGCAATTCCTTGAGGGAGCTAGCTGCGGGCTTTAGGAGGCCTGGCAGCAAAAACTGCTCAATTTCTAGAGGGCGCTCGTAGTGGGTTTCGGGATGGATTTTCAGCAAAAATTGCACAATTGCTAGAGGGAGTTGGTAACGGGTTGGGGGGTTGCTAGAGACAAAAATCATGCAATTGATGGGATGCTGACCTGCTAAACACCTTTGTGTAGTTTATAAGCTAAGTGGGATGCTATGCTACTGAGGGGCTTGCTCATGAAATATGTGTAGTTTTATGGGTGGGCAGTTAATCAGTTGACTCGGTGACTGGCTGGAAAAACCGAACAATTTTTTAGGGGAGACAAGGAGGGACACTTGGTGTCTATCTGGCCTATCTGTGCAGTTTCCTTAGTCAACGGAGTGGGCAAGTTCTACAACCTCTGTGCAATTTTTGAGGGGAATGAGTACTGGGGTCACTGCCTGGTCAAACTCTTTGGTTGACCAGTAGGAGGGTTTGTTGATCAGCTTGTGGGTATCGCAGATTGAAATGGATTGTTGGACAATTCTATGTTGTTCTGGTGACAGTCGGTCAAGTTGATTGCAAGGTGGAGGTATGCCTATTAGAAGGTGATCCGGTCATCAAAACTTTAGCAAAATGACTGAGTGTGTGAGTGAGTGAATTTGTGCATATGCGACCTTGTGGAGACACACTCAACATAACTTGACAACAAGATGCCTCAAACCATCAAGACAACATATCCTCGACATGACTAACTGATGGTGCGAGCGACAATTGTGATGCTTATGATGGAATGTTGAACAACCACAATGAGGCTTGTGTGACAATGCATACAACTTCATGTGTAATTGTGACAGATGTTTATGTAGTGAACACAACATGTACACATAAAGTGAAGACCTTGTGCATGACCAGAACATCGTTACAAGCGTGACACTGTGACCAACATGCATCAAGTTGTCCATTGAACGGTCAAGCAAGGAGGGTGTAAACACTCAACACGAGCCCACGGGGTGAGCCCCATTGGTTGAAAACATCAAGTAAAAACTCAAGGGAGGCTCTGAAATTGGATGTAGGCCAAAATTTTGGAGAGTGTTGCAGCTACTACAAAACAATCCCAAGTTGATGGCAATAAAAAATTGGGTCAGTTATAGTTAGAATCTCAAATACCAAGTGTTATATTTTTACCTTGTTTTCTCAGTAGTTGATTATCATTCCTCAGAGCATAGTTGTAACAAAATATCCATGCCTCGATATATGTTTGCATGATTGATAACAAATGAAGCTATGCATAGTAATAGTTTACTATGGGAGGAGCGTTGTTTTTATCCAACATTAGTTAATTTCCTATTTTAGATTTAGAGAAGGATCAATTGTCTATGATAAAATTTCATGTTGTATGGCACATATCCCAAGAAGTTCATGCGTTAGTTTGTCTTTAGTTTATAGGCTCACTGCATGCAGGAAATGACCTAGTCTTCTCAGAGAACACTATTTTTGGAACCATTATCCATGCATGAGGTTTCACTCACCTAGGAGATTAGGCCTAGGTTTTAACACCATCACCTAGGGTGTCACTAGATTTCTATAATGACCCCAAACCACCCATTTGAGGGACATTACCCGTGAACTTTGCCTTTGATGTCATAAATTTAACAATTCTTTAGCCTTTGTGGGAAGGTAGTTCAATGTCTTCTTTAAAGCCATTTTGAGCAATATTTTCCTAGATGGTACTTTGGTAGCTTTCGCACAGGATAACCAATCACTTGGATTATGGATCATTACCTCTCTTGAAACATTACCTCATGGTAAAAGTATTTTTGGCTATAGTGAGTCCTTCAAATTTTATAAGATCTACATTATGTTATAACAACAAGACAATAGTCAGTTGAAACATGAAATTTGATAAGAATGATTGGTCTTCCAACTCTTAGAGGCATCTTGGGAAGCTTGAGGAGGGAGAGACAATTGTTGTTCCAAATTATTCTCCACAGATTTGAGGGAAATCATATTCAAATTAGCAAATTTCAAATGCAAACACATAGCGTGCATGACAGACCCACACATTACATAAGACACATGAGAAATTTGGAGCTCCAAAGACTTATTTTCAAGTAAGTCATCCTCCTCATGAAAAACCAGAAGATATGAAAGGGAATGACTAGAAACAATGATTGAATCGAGGTGGTTGTAGAAGATGAAGCATGTAGCTAACAAGAGAAGATAGAAGTAAGATTCAAGATTCATTGGATGAAGATTCTCAGAAAGAGAGGCTTCCTTCGGTATTTGGTGAATAATCAACCTCATATTTGCTTTTTGTTTTGTAATAAATATGTTGATCCAATTCAAGGAAAAGTCACTCAACTAATGCAAAGCATTTGCTTCAATATTTGAAGGGAACATTTCATGATCAGTTAAGGTATGTTGAGGATGGAAATTGATGTTGCATAGCTTTATGGATTCAAAATAGCAAGGGGATGCTAGCGCTAGGAAGAGCACTTCAAGGTTTTGTTTCAACTTGGGGTCCCAAGTATGATATGCTAGATCAGTTGGAAGCATGAAATAGTGGCATTCATGTGTTGGATTCAATGGTTTTAAGCATTGTGATAATCAAAACTTCTCAACTCTTTACAAATCCATTACTTCATGATCACTTCAATCATATTGAAATTTGGTACCATTTCCTGGAAGATAAGTTCAAGAAGGGAGAAATGTTTCTTGAGTATGTTCTCTTGAATTTTCACGTTGTACACATTTTGACTAAGCCCATGTCAAAGGCTAATAATAAGATGTTGAGGAAGAGACTAGGATTAATGGAGAACACCTTCTCACAAAAGGGTAGTGTTACACATTTTTACCTTGTCTGCTCAATAGTTAATTATCCCTCCTCATAGCATGAGAATCATAGTATGTCCATAACTGGGAGTAGAAAATTATTACCATTATATGTGTCCGTAGCATTGATGGATGCTAGAGTTAGGCACAACACTAGTTTACTTCAAGACAAGTGTTGTTGTCTAAGACATGGTATAGTGAAACAAAAATGCATTTATCTTAAACATGAACATGCTCGAAACATGACCCTCAAAATCATCAACATCACACTCTAAGAATTAAAATAAGATAAAAAATCATGTCAAATCCATATTTTGTTTAAGTGATGGGAACACCTTTACTAGGGTCATAATTAAATGTTATTTCCATACCCTCATAAATGACAAAAACATTACAAACACCCCCATCTTGAAATCCCAAAAACTATTAATTCTACTAGATTTTGAATGGAATATAAAAGTTTACTTTCTCCATATGGAAATGAGTTTGGAACCACTCTCCAACATCTTGAAAAGAATTATTTAATAATTTAACATTCTTTATGGTAAGGAGGATGTGTTTGGAGCATCCTTACACAATCCTACTATCATTCCCCAATGTATGAGTCTTGATGATAATCAACCTATATTGATTTACCTTTCTCAATATGGCCCCTGTAATGAAAAATTTATATCTCATGACTGTCCATGCTAGTCATTTCCTTTCTTCTGCCCATCACAACATGTCCCCATCGGTGTTGAGAAGAATCACATGCCTAAGGAAGTCTCTAAGAATAAATGTTTGGGCTTTGATATTTTAGTTATTTATAGTCAAGATGGAAGGCATGATCTAGTGGTGTGGGTATGACTCCCCTTTTCCCTCCTCTCTTTCTTGATCTATGGCCCCTTTCCATGATACATGGTTGTCTTATTCTCCTACCTCCCACCCTTGTGCCTCATTGTAGCAATCCTGCAAAGGGAGATTTGCTATTTCATTGCCATATCTCATAGTCATTCATAAGTGTAAGAGTTATTTCATTGGTCTAATGATATAGTGACATAGGAGGTTGATCTAAAATAGGTGGTAGTCTTAAAAATAAGCTATTGGGTACTTTATAACCAATCATATGCGTTCAAGCGGATTCTATATGTGGCTTGCTTTATCCTGAGGGTCTCGCTTTTCCTTCAAACACATCGGCCCCATGTTAATGTTGGCATTATGATACAGGTGTTTTCATTGATGGAAACTCACTCAGAGGTATGATACAAGTGATGGCAACTTAATCAGATGGCCGATCTAGTGCAGTAGGTCAAAAGAAAGGTATATGCGGGTTAGTCTTGATTAATGCGCGTATACACGCGGGTAATTGGAGCAAAAGGCGTGTATACGTACACACGCAGGTTCACAAAAGGAAAGGCGCGTACATGTCAGAAACCATGGTTTTGGTCTATGGTATTGGTCCATGGTATTTGGTCCGAAGTAACGACCCCAGGCATTGGGTCCAAGGTATTGGTTCGACATGGTTTTGGACCATGGTATTGAGAGAAGCCTAAACCTATATAAGGAGAAGATCATTAGGCCAAGAGTGGGTGCAAGGTGTGCAAGTGATGAATGTCTGATGAAGTGTGAGATCCAGATGTTGGTTATGGGTTGGTGATGCCTCGCTTGATCTGAACCAAGGTTGCACTCATGTGGAGGATGATGAACAATGGAACGGGATCTCACGGCTTGGAATGATTATCGTTATATGGTTTGATTATGGATAGACTAGATCTATTGACACATGTTTATTGTATGAATGTTATGATCTGGGTATGTTCTGATGTCTGAAATAGCTGCAAAGTTATGAGTTAGAATTTGCAGATCTGTACACGGGTTGTATTTGGCAAAAGCGCATATACACGTAGGTTGGGTTCGTCCAAGTAGCATATACAGTATGAAGTATAATATTTGAAGTTGCTATTGGATCTGGTTGTTGTTGCAAATTTATGTAGTCTGTTCTATGTTCTGGTGACTATGTCGTTGATAGGGTTTCAGTATTGGGTGATTCAGAGATTGATGATGCAAGTTGTAATGCAATGGTGATTGTTTTATGGATCCAGTATGAAAATGTATGAAACATGGTCCATGGATGATCGTAGGCTGGCACCTACGTACTGGTAAACATATTGGCGAGTACAAGAGCCAAGGGGGTTGTAGCTCCCTTCCAGGAGTAGCTGGAAAACGAGTGAAGGTTGAAGCCTTCAATAGGCCAGCGCCTACATACTAATAAATGGAACGGCTAGTACAAGAGCAAGAAGGTTGTAGCCTTCTGCATGTAGAAGCCTGCGTACTGGTAAAGGACTGCACCAGTACATTGTAAAAGAAGTTTCTTATTAAAGGAAGATAGAAACAAATTGCAGCAGGTGGTTTTCACCCACATTGGGTTTCCACCTTATATCATGGTGTTCATGTGTGCTCTTTATGAGTGATGATCTATTTTGCTTACTGTTCATATGGTTAATAATGTTCTGATGCATTCACTGAAGATGAACTAACTAAATCAGAAAGGTTACTGAATGTACGCTAGTTTCTTTTAACACAGTCACGTATATACGCGAATATCCTTAACTGAAGTAGCGTATATGAATCTGAGTATAAAAATGAAAAAGTATATGATTTTCTAATACTGATTCACCCCCCCCCCCCCTCTCAGTATTATTTCCAACAGTTAACTTCCCCTTTTTAAATAGGCTCTTTACTCTACACTGTTGATTTCCTCTCTCCAGATCTAATGGTCATCACTCACCCTGATCAACAAAACAATTCGGTGATCACTCTATGTCATTGATCTCCTCTCCAAATCTAATGGTCATCACTAACCCCAATCAAGAAAACAATCCATTGATCCTCCACCATGATCAAAGTGCACTTGATCCAATGGTTGATAGCAATATTGGGTGAGTCACTTGCACAGGGATTATCCCGATAAAGCGGTTTTCTCTCTCCACCCGAGTGCTACATGTCGCTTGGTTAATGGAATCGGGTGACCACCCTAAATTACCACTTACTGCTTTTCCTTCGTCCGATAACCACCTTCGTTGATAAAACTTTCTTTTCCAATACAACCACATTCATTAAATCAAACTTAAATAAAGCACTTAATAGATGTTTTAATGCTTAATTCCAAGATTACCCATTAACACTAAATGACCGCGATTAACATAAACACTAGATATACAATTAAAGTGTGAAAACAAAGAAAATACTCGGTTACATTCAGAACATGGATACACAGAGGTAGACATGAGTCTACACCAGGATTAACACACAGTTGCACACTAAATCAATTTATTCAACATAATAGAAGTTACATAGTCTTGGCCCTCTCGGCTCAATTACAGCAATTTATTTGACCTTTGTCTCAATCTCAAACCCTATCTAACTCTCAAACTCTCGCCTCTCACTCAATTCTCAATCATCTCAGCTAATCCCCTTCCATTACATTTTCTTCTCTTTTATGAGTCAATCCTATTCTAACTACACTAACAACTCGATCTCTATTTTAATCAATCTAACAATAAAATCTCTATTTTTAAGCTCTATTACACACCTATGCTAACAACTTATCCCTTAGTCTAAAATAATACAATTTTCTAATTATTACAATAATGAAGTAAAGATCATTTTTGAGAGATCCAACCCTCTCTACCAAAACTTAATTTTGACCACTCAGGTCAATGAAATTCAAATGATTTAGCCACAACATGTGAAAAAACCATCACATTATTGGCTAAGTCCAGATGCTCCTGCATCAGACTCCCGAGGAAGGAAAGAATCATCCCTTAGACTTTCAGGGTTTACTCCATACTTCTATAACTCTGTTGTTGTCAACCAACTAACATCCTCCACTGGATGTCCTTTCCATTTGACTAGATATTGAAAATAAACATGTCCTCTGGTTCTTTTGGATACTCTTTTCTCCAAAATAGCTTCCACCTCTTTCTTAACTATCTTTGGCATTTATTCTTCCCATTTCCAAGTTTGAACTTCATCTTCTGTAGTTTCCTCCTATAGATATGTCTTTGTCTCTTTGTATGGATACAAATCTACAACATTGAAGATAGGTGATATTCCAATTCCTTCGCAAAATTCAATTTCATAAGCATTATTTGAAAATTTTCTAGCAATTCTACATGGTCCTACCTTTTTCATTTTAGTTTATTGTAAGTCTTAGCAGGAAATCTTTCTTTTCTCAAATACGCCATCACTAAATCTCCCACTTGGAATTCTTTCTCTCTTCTTTTCATATCTAGTTTCTCTTTGTATTTGCCACTACGTTCCTGCAATCTTCCTTTGACATCTTCTTGTAGTCTTTGCATCTCCTCTGCAAACTCTTTAGCTTTTGCACTTCTTGTCTCTTGTTTACCCAAATTTTTGAGCTCATGCACACCTCCTGGATTCATCCCAAAAATAATATGAAATGGACTCATTAGAGTACTTCGGTTTGGAGTGTCATTATAAGAAAACTCAACTTGAGCTAGTGCTAAATCCCACTACTTAGGATTTTGATACACTAAACTTCTTAATATGTTCCCCAAGATTCTGTTTACCACTTCGGTCTGTCCATCTGTTTGAGGATGGTATGCTGAACTGAAACTGAGGTTAGCACCTAGTTTCTTCCAAAGAGTTCTCCAAATATTCCCTACAAACTTTGTATCTCTATTAGACACAATACTTACAGGCAATCCATGTAATCTTACAATTTCCGAAAAAAAAGATTAGCAATATGTGTTGCATCACTAGTCTTCTTACATGCAATGAAATGTGCCATCTTGGAAAATTTTTCTACCACAACATAAATGGAACCATTCCCCCTTTGAGTTTTAGGTAACCCCAAAACAAAATCCATGCTAACTACATCCCATGGCCAGTGTGGTATTGGCAATGGCTGGTACAATCTTGTATTCTGGCTTCTCCCTTTAGAATGCTGATATTTCCTGCACTTCTCAACAAATATCTTAACGTCAATCTGCATCTTTGGCCAATATTAAAAATCATTTACTTGAGCAAAGGTTTTGTCTTGTCCAAAGTGACCAGATAATCCTCCACTATGTTTTTCCTTTATTATGTTTTCCCTCATAGAACATTTGGAAATGCACAACATGTTGCCTTTAAACAATAAACCTCCTTGGATAAGATAATCTAACCACTTACTTTTGTTATGAAATATTGGATTTTGTACTGATGTATAAATATCTTTGATATCTGCATCATCTTTATACATTTCAACCATTTCTTCAAATCCTACAACACCAAATTTTTATTCTTGCATAATGAAATTTACCCTACTTAAAGCATCAGCAACTTTGTTCAACTTACCACTTGTTTGTTTTATGACAAATGCAAAGCTCTGCAAAAAATCTACCCACTCGGCATGTTTCTGGTTCAATTTTGGTTGGTTGTTTATGGACTGTAATACATGATTGTCAGAATATAATATAAACTCCTTTGGTAGCAAATAATGTCTCCAATTTTTTAAGGCTTGTACAATAGCATAAAATTATTTATCATAAGAATAATACTTCTTAGATCCATTTAATTTCTCACTCAAGTATTCTATTGGTCTTTGTTCCTAACTCAAAACTGCTCCAATTGCAACTCCACTAGCATCTATTTCAACTTGAAATACTTTTTCAAAATCAGGTAAAGCTAAAACTGGTTTCTCTGTGATTTTCCTCTTCATCAGCTTAAAATTCCTGTCTGCTGCTTCTATCCACTTGAATGTCTAATTAGTCTCCTTGATTATTTCAAGAATTTGTGCACAAATATGACTAAAACCTCTGATAAATTTCCTATAAAAACTTGAAAAACCATAAAAACTTACCTCAAATATATTCCTTGGAATAGGCCAGTTCCAAATTGCTTGGACTTTCTCTGGATCCATTTTCAACCCTTCTTTAGAAACTACAAATCCCGAGTAAATTAATTATTCTTTCATGAAACTACATTTCTTCATATTTATCAATAGTTTCTCTTTCTGCAGAGTTCTTAAAACCAATTTCAGATGCTCTAGATGTTCTTCTTTACTTCTACTAAAAACTAGAACATCATCAAGATAAACAATAATAAACTTTCCTGCATATTCCTTCAAGACTTCATTCATCAATCTCATGAACATGCTAGGTGCATTAGTGAGTCCAAAAGGCATCACTAACAACTCATACAACCCACTATTTGTTTTAAATGTAGTCTTCCATTCATCTCCTTCTCTAATTCTTATTTGATGATATCCACTCTTTAGATCTATTTTAGTAAAATACTTTGACACACTCAAACAATCCATCAAATCATCCATGTGTGGTAAAGGAAACCTATGCCTGATAGTGATCTTATTTATGGCTCTCAAATCTGTACACATACGCCATTCACCTCCTTTCTTTGGACTGAGTACTATTGGTACAACACATGGAGTAAGATTCTCTCTGATTAGTCCCTTATCCATCAGTTCTTGCACTTGTTTTTCAACTTATGCACTCTCTTGAGGAGTTAATCTGTATGTTTCTTTGTTTGGAAAAATTGCTCCTAGTATTAGATCAATATGATGACTAATACTCATGATTGGTGGCAATGCATTTGGAAACTCATCCACAATAATATCAGCAAAATCATTCAATAAAGTTTTGATTTCTTCAGGTAAATCATCTAAGTTTGTGGAAGTCAAAATTACCTGAGGTCTCCCTATGACAGCAAAATGCATTTCTTCACCTTTTCCAACCTCTTGCAACAGATCCTTTCCACTCATCAGCATAACACTGTTTCAAGGTGCTCCTTTGTCAGCTTCATCCTTTAATGGCAGTAGTTTATGTTTATTGCCATCCTTCTCCAGAGTATAAGTACTTTTCCTCCCATAATGAATAGCTTTTTGATCAAACTGCCAAGATATTCCTAGCAATACAAGGCGTACATCCATTCACATTACATCACACAATATCACATCTTTATAAGTACCAATATGTATCTCTACCTTGCATTGTTCTATCACAATAAATTGATTTCCTTTTTGCAAACATGACAATTTGTAAGGAGTAGGGTGTTCTATCTTCACTAATCTAGCTTGTCCACCATCTCTGTAGAAACAAGGTTATCAGTGCTTCCACTGTCAATTATCACTTTACAACATTTACCTTTGGATTTTCATGTAGTTCTAAATAAACTCTTCCCCTGAGTTGGTTCCCTAATCTCTTTCTCTACCTTAAGAAATACCCTTTTCAACAATAGGGATTCTCTTACTTCAGGGGATTCTTTCTTTTTTGTAATTTGAGGTTTTTCTTCCTTTGCCTTAGCCACATTCACATTCCTCTGACTTTTTTTTCTTTCTATTATGAGGATATTCCCATGATCCATGTCCCCATTATCCACATGTTGAAGACTGAATATCTCTTCCTCGACCTCTTCCTCTGGGTGAAAATCTTCCTCTATTAAAATCTCCCCTCTATGGCGGTCTACTACTTGAACTTCCTGCTTCATTCTGATGTTGTTGAAACCTTGGTCTGGTAGTTCCTCTACCTCTTACTAAACTTTTCCCTCTATTCCTCTGATTTTGTTTTCTCAACATATTCTCTTCTGCCTTCAAACCTACTTGATAGGCATCTTCAATGGTCTTTAGACTCAGCAATCTGATCTTATCTTGTATGTCATATCTTAACTCATTGATATATCTAGCTACCTTCTCCATGTCATCCTCTACATGTTTCTTAGGTTGTGTTATCTTCTTTCCATGACTAGCCCACGTAGCTAACCAGGGGGTTAGAAGGGGGGCGGAGCCCCCCTTTCATTGCACGGATTGTATAGCGAGGGGAGTCATAGGGGGTTTGAGCCAATACGTTGATGGAAATGGCAAGAAGCATGCTTCTTTCCCTTTCCATCAATGTCTTGTTCATTCTTTCTGCAACTCCATTTTGTTGAGGTGTATATGGAGTAGTCTTATGCCATGCTATACCACACTTCTTACAAAATTCTTCAAATTCCTTACTACAAAACTATCCACCGTTATTTTTCCTTGGCACAATTATCTTCTTCTCTGTCTAGTTTTCCACTAGAGCCTTAAATTCTTTAAGCCTGTCAAAGACTTCAGATTTTTTCTTAAGGAAATATACCCATGTATTCCTTGAGAAGTCATCTATAAATGATACATAGTACATAGACTTACCCAGTGATGGAACCTTCACAGGTCCAAACACATCATTGTGAACAAGCTCTAATATATGTTTCACCCTCTTACCACCAGAGGGGAAACTCACCTGATTTTGCTTCCATATACATAATTTTTACAAAAATCAAAATCCAGAGAGCTATTAGTCATACCTGCTACAATACCTTTACCATGAAGTATTCAAAGGCCGTTCTTTTCAATATGTCCAAGCTTTTGATGCCATAGCATGGTCTTCTCTCTAAAGACCACTAGATTTTCTACTCCACTTTCAGGAACCACAGAACTGTTGTACCCATCAACAACAGTGCTACCTTGCAGCTTGTAGAAAGTTCCAATTCGAACTCCCCACATCAATACCAGTGCTCCCCGAACCATCTTGCAGGTATCCTTCTCGAACACTATTTTTACACCTGCATCATCCATCTTGCTTTCAAGAATCATATTTCTGGCTAATGCAGGAATATGAAAAACACCCAAAAGTGTTCTAACCCTTCCACCTTGCAACTTCAACTTTACTTTTCCACGACCAATGATTCTAGCCTTCCTCTCATGCCCCAAGAAGACATCACCACCATCATATTTCTCATACTTGCAGAACTACTCTCTATGGAGAGTGAAGTGAAAAGATGCACTTGAGTCAATCAACCATGCCTCATGATCTACATGTGTACTTGAAGAAACCAAGTACACATCCCCACCTTCATCTGAGGTGGTTTTTTCCTCTACAGAAGGAGCATCATCAAATCCCTTTCCTTTGTGAGGAGCTTTAGATTTACAATTCCTTTTGTAGTGCGCTTCATTTCCGCATTTTCAGCACACCACCTTTACAAGTTTTCCTAGAGATTTAGATCTCCCTCTAGATTTAGATCTCCCACTCGATGAATTATTTTTGTTTCTATTCTAGGACCGTCCTCGTATAGACAAGGCATCACCATTCTAGCTCTCCATATTTTTTCATCTCATCTCCTTCGTCACCAAAGATGAGACTATTTTATAAAACTGGAAGGCGGTTGCATTGCTACCTATTGCGATAACCAGACTATCCCATGAATCTAGTAGAGAACACAACAAACTACTGCACTTATCTTCATTTGAAATTTTAATATCAACAGATAATAACTGACTTACTGTTGGGCCGTGAATACGACCACTTTTTAAACACTTACTTCATCCATTTTTACTCTTCTTTATCATGTTATTTATTATAACTTATTATATAAATCCATTTTATAATGATTTATGCTCTTATGGATGAATATTATTTCTTCTCCTTTATTTCTAATAAATTGATTATTATGCATGATTTTATCAATAGTAGTTTTAATAAATTGGTTGTAACATTATTCATTATTTTTAGCCTCCAAGATAATTTCTAGATTGAAGATTTGATCATTAAATATTCCAACACAGAAATTCGCTGGAATAAGAAGTGACAATTTTGCGGTTGCGAGTTTGGGAAACTGAAGAAGGATCAGGAAAATCCGAAACATGGGTTTTGTCCAGAATTGAAAAAATAAACTTTATTACAGAACGGTTTGCCCAAATTAAGCTTGTATTAAGAGTAACACAGGGTTCTTTGAGCACGATTTTCTTAGATTCATTGTGTGGTTGTTTTCCAAATCTCAGCTGCAAAGCCAAATTCACCTTGCTCTTGTTGAAAGATGAATGGAAATATATTTTCTTGTTGATCAATTGATTGGAAACAATCCAATTTTGTAATAGAAATCATGTTGTAATTATCTCTATTGTAACTTCTCTCTGATCTCTCTCTATTTAAATGAAAACAGAGATCAGAGAGGGGGATGGAAACGTGATGGAGGATTAGAGATTCAGAATTGAGGATGGCTGAGAGATTGTAGAATTGGGAATGATGGATTCAGAATTATGATTTGAGATTTAGAAATTCAGAATTAAGGATTCATGATTCATGATAGGATAGGATAGGAGGAAAAAGGGATTGTTGCATGTTGTAATTTTCAAAGCTTTAGCTGTTGTAATGATTTCACAGTTTGGTGATTAATATATGATTTGGGAGTTGTTGTTCATTCCTCTCATATGAAGTAGCCCAGCAGCATCTGCTAGCGGCTAAGGGCCTAGCCTCTGGTGGAGTACGCTGCTGCTGTATTTTATCTTTCTGATTTGTGCCGTGTGATGGTTTGATTTCCTTTTCATTTCCTTAAATTGTTTTGTTCAGTAATCTTTTGTTTATAAACATTTCGCAGAATTGCTCTCTTATATTGAAATCATAATTGGATTGCGTTAGTGAAAAAATTTATTAATTACAACTTGAAATGTCCTACTGTTAATTCTGATCTAATATTGCACTATATAATTAAGACTGTCGTTCATTTAATTGCTGCTCATTTATAATTGCAATGGTTGTTCAATTAAGTTACTATTCAATTATAACTACGATTGTTGTTGCTTTAATAACTGCGATTAATGCTCATGCTGTTGGATTAAGGTTACTGATTCAATTACATTTATAAGTTGTTGCGTAGTTCTAATTACTTAGTTTTGTTGTTCGGTTCCATTTAAGATTGTTGTTTAATTCTAGTATTTTAGCATTGCTATTTATTTCCATTAATAAATCATTTCTGTTAGATGAAGCTTTACTATTCATTTTTGTTGATTCATTGCAAAGAGTTTTCTTTTAAAGAGTTTTCATAATTTACTTTCAATAGCAGCTTTAGTTCAGTTTCTATTTCCTTTTAATTTCTTTAAAGCAGGACCCTCAACTATAGAGAACATTGGTTATTGCTTCCTCGTTCCCAGATTGATTGTCTTGTTCTAGTTTGATTTCAATTGCATCAATCTCTAGAGGAATGAGTTATTGCTACTGTATCCTCGATTGATGGTTGTTTGAGCGAATGATTTAGTTTAGAACATTTCAGTTTCTTGTTGTTCCAATTAGATTTTGTTTCCAGCTTTCATTTACTTTTGCATTTTAAGCACTATACTGCAAAACATTACTCTTGAGTAAATAGCCGCCTTAGACTGAGTACACTCTTGAAATAAAAAGTCATCCCTGGGTTGACAATTAATGTGAAGATAATTAGGAGTTAAAAAAACACCTTTTTATCGCTCGACATTTTGGCGCCGTTGCCGGGGAGAGTGTAGCCATTTGTAAGGAGTTGTGTGCATCTGATGAGTGCCTGTTAGGAAAGAATTGGGTATTAAAAATGGAAGGTAAGAACCTACGTACATGAGCATGTAAAAGCCCTGCTCCCCCACCCGCTTTCCAACATAATTGTTAAAGAACTTAGGGTAGAAATAAATGTTTGAATTTTTGTGTGAATGACTAAAAAAAATAAAAAAAAAATTGAAAAACAAATCTTATGACTTCCCTTAAGTGGTGATGTAAGCACCACCCATTTCACTAACCAATTGACATGAACATTTGAAGAAGGAGCCTCGAAGAAACACATGAAGAACATCTTATATTATGGTAAGAAATGGCTCACATTTCTACTTTTGAATTTCCTATCAAAGATCTAGGAGGAGTGACACAAACGCACATAATTCCCTCATTTTCTCTACCAAATTTTCATGGTTTGACAAATGAAGATCCAGATACATTTTTATTTGAGTTAGAAATACTTTGTAGAGGATATGATTATTACACTAACGATCAAAGATTGAAAGTCTTTCCTCTTACTCTAAAAGGAGCAGCTCTCCGATGGTTCATGAGCCTAGGTGGGAATTGCATCCAAACATGGGAGGACATGAAGAACATATTCTTGAAGAAGTACCAAGACTATTGCAAGGTCAATGAAGATATTTTTGCTATGATACAAGGGGATGATGAAAGCTTGGAGGACTATGTATATTGATTTCAATACAACCTTCAAAAATCAAAATATAAGCATTTAGAAAAAGAGATCTTAAAAACACTCCTTAAAGGAATCAAAGATGAATTTTTAGAACTCTTAAATCTGATAGGAAAAGGTGATGTTTTTCAATTATCATATGATGATGTTTGTGAGTTGTGCATAAGGTATTTAAGAGGAATCTCCAAGGCTAGAAAGAATTATAGAGATGTTTGTTCTTTCTTTTCCAAATCTGCTACAAGAATAGGAGACATAAGAGCTGAAATCAATGCTTTATTTGAAAATTTTAAAGTTGATTTTATTAGCTCTCTAAATGAAAAATTGGATGTTTTGCAGGTTCATAAAAATCAAGAATTTGATGAAGTTTTTTTCACTTATGACCGAAAGGAGCATACCATAGATGGTTGTTCTTCCTTATCTAATTTGGAAGTGGAATATCAAAGAGATGGGGAAGCTGCAACAAGGTCAATAGGTATGGTTCAAAACACTTCCTCTTCATTCTCTTACTTGCATAATCCATTATGGAATACTAATGTGTTAGGGCAGCCATGTTAGTTTCAATATAACCACCACCACTCTTGTCTACAAGTTTGGCATGGTTCACCTTATGATTGCATGACTACTCTCCCTCATCTTGTAGCACAAACATATTCTCCATATTCTTCACCAGCTCTTCCACAACATCTTGTTTGCCCATCAAAACCATCATCAAAATGCTCCATTCCATACATAATTTCCTGCTCAACTAATTCCACACCCTCACCACAATAAACCAGTACACCATGCTTACAATGTTGAACTGCAAAATTTACACACCCTTCCCACCCATTGTATCTCACATGCGCCATTCGAGAAAACTTACAATGAGATTCAG
Organism: Pinus taeda; assembly: GCA_000404065.3. NCBI lineage: Eukaryota > Viridiplantae > Streptophyta > Pinopsida > Pinales > Pinaceae > Pinus > Pinus taeda. The sequence continues at coordinate 17,813 of APFE031629853.1, read as the reverse complement.
AATGTTTCAAATTCAAAAATTGTAGAAATTATGGGACAAAATGAGGTTTCTTTTAGTTTGCATCAACAAGCCATTTTAAAAGCTCATGAACTTCATGATATGATGGCTATGGGAAATCAAGAAAGTAATGGATGCATGGAAGATTGGTTTCACTCCATCATTTGTTTGCAACATCACTCTATGCTTCAACAATTTTTGGCACCATCTTTTCAAGGGAAGTTGGCTTCTCATAGCCTAATTTCTATCAACATGCATTTTTCAAATTTGGGTATGTGCATACATGAGGCCTTATTTATAAAATGGTTCCACTGGAAATATTCTTATACATAAACATATTCGATTCTCAAAGAAGAGTAGGATAGTGAAGAAAATAAAATAAATAAAGAAATAAAAGAAACACATTTTTTTTTTTTTGTAAAACCAGTTGTTTTTTGTTGCAACATGCTATGGAAATCAACATCGGTGATAATTTTTTTCCATTTGTGTATGTATATGATTTATATTGCAAATAATAGTTCTACAAACGCTCATATTCACCTTTATCACCCATTTGAAAAAATGCTTGAATATCATAATTTTTTGGCTTGCGGGCTTGATGAAATTTCTGAAAACACAGTCGGGACAGTCATGGTTTGAGGGACTAAGAGGGAATATTTTTAAAACCTATTTCTATCCTAAGTAGCCCTTGATGTCTATTTTTCAACCCAATTTGAATCACTCAATTTGGATTTGAAACGAAAAAGTTAGAACCAGAACATTGGCAGGGTGTCTACCGGGTAGCTCAGGAACAGAGTTGGGATAGTCCGTTTTTGGAGGCCTAAATGAATGAATTTTTAAAAATTATTTCTATGGTAGATTCCCCTATGAATATAGTTTACAAATCAATTAGAATCACTCATTTTCAATATTGTATGGAGACATTATGATCAAAATATTGATTGTCTATTGTAAATCAGCACTCCTAAAACTCTGGTTTTCCGGTTGTTCCTTAGAGTATTTTACCTATCAAGTCTTCCTGTCTTCAAAACATGTTTCTATTGGAGATAAATAAATGAATCTAATTTAATTTCCAATTTGAATCATTTGAATCCGAAATCAAACGAAGAATCTACGCTTAAAACATTCACTGTTGTTCTAAGTGGGGTAATCGAAAATGACTATGTTATGCGGGTTGTTTTAACTAAAATTGACATATCATATCATTGAATTTTTAAAACCTGTTTCTATTATAGATACAAATTTGAATTATCTCTCGTCTGGCTTTGGAATCACTCAGTTTGGACGAAAAACAAAGAAGTTGTGATTAAAACATTGCTGGTTAGTATGGTCGACCACTACTCTCCCGCATGTGACAAATAAATTTTACTTTCTCCGTGGATTTGTTCTACAGAGTAACTACTTGTTAGTTTTTTGCATAATTATTGGATTAGGGGAGCCCACACACCTCTATTTCTCCATGATTTAATGTTTTATTATAGGTAGATACTCATTTTTTGCAGGTCCTGGAAAAATAAAGAAGGTCAATTTATGGATGAGTGATTTTTAAATGAAATTTTAATGAAGGGAATTTCATCCCACTCATTACCCAACGGATTCATAATAGAAGAAATGAAGAATTGATTTCCATTTGATGATTCATGTCATGTCTTTGCTGCCAAAACATTTTTCAAAGAGATCTTTTTTTTTTACATAATATCATAGCTGTTGTAACTTAATTTATTTATTTACATATTGTTTTTAAATAAATTGTTGTTTATTTTTTGATCTCTCTTATATTTTGTGTTTCAGGTGTTGCTTCTTTCAAATTGTAACCCATCCTCAGCATTAATGCCCTGAACAGCTAATTTGTTTTTTTCATGCTTGCATTTTATGATTGTCCATTTTGTTGTTCCTTTTCCACATTTTGTTGTTCCTTTCTGAATGGAACAACACTTCTGCACTTTCACGTTTTGTTGTTTCTTTTCAAAATGGAACAACACTTCTGCACTTTCACGTTTTGATGTTCCTCTTCGAAATGGAACAACACTTCTGCACTTTCACGTTTTTTTGTTCCTTTTCGAATGGAAAAACACTTTTGCACTTTCACGTTTTGTTGTTCCTTTTCGAAATGGAACAACACTTCTACACTTTCACGTTTTGCTGTTCCTTTTCGAAATAGAAAAACACTTCTGAACTTTTACATTTTTGCTGTTCCTTTTCAAAGGAACAAAATTTTCGTATTTTTTTGTTCCTCTTAAGAAACCACACTTTTTCACATGCATTTTTTCGCTGTTCCCTACAGGGAACAACACTTTTTCGTGTGTATTTATGCTTTTTGGCATTCATTTTCTTTGTTGTTCCCTACAAGAAACAACACTTTTTGAGTGTTTTTGTTGTTCCTTCAAAGAAACAACACTTTGGGAGTATTTTCAGGAACAACCTTTCCTTCCTCTTGTGGGATTATTCCTAGTTCATCTCAACCACATTTTACTAATTCCCTTTCATGGCATGAAGTACACTACTTTTATGAGGACAAGAATTATGGATTCTATTGAAGCGAGTTAATATCATTTATGTTATAATTTTTAATAGGATATCTCCTTGATGATAGAATCTTTCCAAAAGAGACACAATTATTTATATACTACTTTACTGCATTGTTTTCTGCTGTAGATGATACTGATTGATTATCTTAATACCATGCTGGTTCTACCCTTCTTGGTTATAATCTTCTCTATCTATAATAAATGAGATTATGGGTATATTTTTTCTATTGATATGTTCAACTTCTTCCACCATCCCTGCTCTTAAAGAGTACTGAGCCTCTCTCTTTTTATCATAAAAATACGTAATAACAACAAAATTTTGTTCGCAGATGAAGGATAGGAGGTCTCATTACGAGCCAGCCTACCATGTTCATAAGGCTGTAACAAAGTGACATTCCCATTATGGCCACCACACCAAGGTTATGATCCATTGGATAGCAAAATTATCCTTGGAACAGGAGGTCTCATCATGAGCCAGCCTAATCACTTTCGCTACATCCCAGTGAATGACAGTGTGGTTATTTGGTTACCACGCCAACGCACTGATCTCTTTTGTAGAATAGCACTGTAACTCTCCATTTATAAATTGAGGATCCTGGCTCATATGGGTTAAAAAGCAACCCTGCCAAGGCTATGGACGCCTACTCGCAGCAGAGGCTCTGCTTATGGTATTGAAGTTATATCTTATCATCAATTATTACTATAATACCATTTTCTTATTTTTTTCTTTTTATCAGAGAAGTTATTTCCTTAATTTTCCCTATTTTGAACCTTTATGCATGAGAAATTGTTTTATGATCAATTGCATCATTTTCAGCTAGAATACCGTCAGTAAAGCATCTTTTTGGCATATTGTTGTCCTTTTTCCCTTTCGCATAAATTATCATCAATCCAAAGCATCCTATATTTTATTCATAACTATCTTTATACACTCTACTCTCATTATAACCATAACTCTCGTTGTCCTATCATTGATATGTGTACTTTGCTTCATTTATTGTTGTATTGTTCATTCCCTTGCCTTGCCATCAGCACAACACCTCTCATATGCATTATGGTCATGGAATTCCTTTTCCAATTGGAAGGGGAATGTATGCATTATGGGATAGCATGCGATATGATTATTGCACTCTGTCATAACTTGTTGATTTGACAACATAACAGTATTGCATGTATACAAAAGTTTTTCTGATTGAAATTTTTGCATGCATCTTATCTGTTTCTATGGATTCAAGAACATTATATGCAAAATAGTGATTTGTTTACAGGAGAATGACAAGTATGGGGGGGGAAACTCTATTCGCAACATAACCACACTATTGCACCTAATAGAAGAGGCTCGAGCAACTCGCGAACGTGAACAATTCTGCAGACATGATGTCCTTGCTTGGATTCCACCTTTTGCATCACTTTCAACACCAACTCTGCCTACATCTACTTCAACAAATGCCAATACATATATGTCATTCCACATTTTTATTTTTGGAGGTAAAACTTGAGGTAAAATAACATAATTTTCTGATTTATTACAAATTTAGGAGAATTTAATGAAAATCTATTTTGAGCATTATTTATCATCCTTCATTCCACATCTTTACCACTTCCCATTTTTCAGTGGCATATCATCTTTTAGTTTGGGGGAGTGTTGCTTTCATTCATTTCTTTCTTATGACCATGTCATTCATATTCTTTATCATCCATTGCCATTCTTATTCCTTCTCAACACCTCCCTTATTGCATGTTGTTTTACACCAGGCATAGAATTCAGAAGATGGTAGCAACCACCTCAATTTTTTTCTAGCATTGCATGAGGGCATGCTAATTTTTCAGTGAGGGGGAGGAATTGCTATGCATGATGAATGTTTTCTATTTTCTTTCTCATTTAAGGCATACAATTTCAGTGTAGAAATTGATTTCCATATATTTTTAAAACCATGATCTCAATTCTTGTGATTTTTGGAAAACACAGACTTATCATTAAAATATATAAACCTAGACAATTTCAAGTTATATTAGTTCGTAATATTTCGGAAATCATACACTCTCACCTACAACCATTTTGTTTATATCTCATGATCCGTGCATCAAAACGATCTGATTTTTGGATCATAGAGGCATTCAGATATTACAAATTTACTTGCAACATTTCAACAAAAGTTGGTTTGTAGTTTTTGGGAAAATGGTTAATGAAGGTATATCATATTTTGCTGCAACTTCATGGTTATGCCTTCATCAAGATTGCTAAAATTGGATATTCATTAATTAAGGAAGGATTCATTTGTTCTATCCATTTCATGAGCTGGGATGGACAAATTTTTTATTGCTTGGCTAACACATGGGTTTTATCTTTGGGTTGCATGAGGACATGCAATATATTCGGTGTGGGGGTATGTTGGGTCGTGAATACGACCACTTTTTAAACACTTATTTCATCCATTTTTATTCTTCTTTATCATGTTATTTATTATAATTTATTATATAAATCCATTTTATAATAATTTATGCTCTTATGGATGAATATTATTTCTTCTCCTTTATTTCTAATAAATTGATGATTATGCATGATTTTATCAATAATAGTTTTAATAAATTGGTTGTAACATTATTCACTATTTTTAGCCTCCAAGATAATTTCCAGATTGAAGATTTGATCATTAAATATTCCAACTCAGAAATTCGCTGGAATAAGAAGTGACAATTGTGCGGTTGCGATTCTGGGCAACTGAAGAAGAATCTGGAAAATCCGGAACATGGGTTTTGTCCAGAACAAACCAAATTAACTTTAATAAAAAAATGGTTTTCCCAAATTCAGCTTGTATTGAGAGAAACACAGGGTTCTTTGAGCACAATTTTCTCAGATTCGTTGTGTGGTCGTTTTCCAAATCTAAGCTACAAAGCCAAATTCGCCTTGCTCTTGTTGAAAGATGAATGGAAATATATTTTTTTGTTGATCAATTGGTTGGAAACAATCCAATTTTGTAATAGAAATCATGCTGTAATTATATCTATTGTAACTTCTCTCTGATCTCTCTCTATTTAAATGAAAATAGAGATCAGAGAGGGGGATGGAAAAATGATGGAGGATTAGAGACTCAGAATTGAGGATGGCTGAAAGAATGTAGAATTGGGAATGATGGATTCAGAATTATGATTTGAGAATTAGAAATTCAGAATTAAGGATTCATGATTCATGATAGGATAGGAGGAAAAATGGATTGTTGCATGTTGTAATTCTCAAAGCTTTAGTTGTTGTAATGATTTCACAGTTTGATGATTAATATATGATTTGGGAGTTGCTTTTCATTCTTCTCATCTGAAGTAGCCCAGCAGCATCCGTTGGCGGTGAAGGGCCCAGCCTCTGGTGGAGTACACTGCTGCTGTATTTTATCTTTCCGATTTCTGCCGTGTGATGGTTTGATTTCTTTTTCATTTCCTTAAATTGTTTTGTTCAGTAATCTTTTGTTTATGAACATTTCGCAAAATTGCTCTGTTATATTGAAATCATAATTGGATTGTGTTAGTGACAAAATTATTAATTACAACTTGAAATGTCCTGCTATTATTTCTGATCTAATACTGCGCTATCTAATTAAGACTGTGGTTCATTTAATTGCTGCTCATTTATAATTGCAATGGTTGTTGAATTAAGTTACTATTCAATTATAACTACGATTATTGTTGCTTTAATCACTGCGATTAATGCTCATGCTGTTGGATTAAGGTTACTGATTCAATTACATTTATAATTTGTTGCGTAGTTCTAATTACTTAGTTTTGTTGTTCGGTTCCATTTAAGATTGTTGTTTAATTCAAGTATTTTAGCATTGCTATTTATTTCCATTAATAAATCATTTTTGTTAGATGAAGCTTTGCTGTTCATTTTTGTTGATTCATTGCAAAGTGTTTTCTTTTAAAGAGTTTTCATCATTTACTTTCAATAGCAGCTTTAATTCAATTTCCATTTCCTTTTAATTGCTTTAAAGCAGGACTCTCAATTGTAGAGAACATTGGTTATTGCTTCATCGTTCCCAGATTGATTGCCTTGTTCTAGTTTGATTTCGATTGCATCAATCTCTAGAGGAATGAGTTATTGCTACTGTATCCTCGATTGATGGTTGTTTGAGTGAATGATTTAGTTTAGAACATTTTAGTTTCTTGTTGTTGCAATTAGATTTTGTTTCTAGCTTTCATTTACTTTTGCATTTTAAGCACTATACTGCAAAACATTACTCTTGAGTAAATAGCTGCCTCAGACTGAGTACACTCTTGAAATAAAAAGTCGTCCCTAGGTTGACAATTAAATTGAAGATAATTAGGAGTTAAAAAGACACCTTTTTATCGCTCGACACTTACCACAGTATTAAATGTTTTCATATGCTTTGTCACTGAGTCTCCATAATTCATCCTTAGGTTATATAGCTTTTTCCATAGGAATGATTTATTCACCAGAGACTTAGATTGGTACGAAATGTCCCTAACTTTTCCCACAAAACCTTAGTCGTAGTTTCCTCTGATACATTTAGCAATATTGAATCTGAGACACATAATCGTATTGTGCTCTTTTCCTTCTGATCCAACTTTTTCCATTCTTCATCAGACACTCATGTTGGTTTAGTACCCGAATATACTACGATCCATTGATCTTTGTCCACCAACAGATCCTACATCTTGAGTTTCCACAACTCAAAACTTTGACCGTTAAATTAATCGATCTCATAGATCTCCCACTGAACAGGGTCTACCACAGGCCCGAGCGAAACCCCTTAGCAACAAAGGCATCCCCTTGAAGCCAAAATAGCTCTGATACCAAATGTAGGTAATTTCTGTATGGGGTTAAAACCTACAATGTCCTGCTCTAATACTCAATCTATAAAACCCTTTTGTATATTCTTTAACAGTCATTCATTTTTTCCTTAGATTCTATAATTGTTTGAAAAGATTTAACTGATAATGTTTTGGCATAAATTTAGCTTTCATTTTACTCACCATTTTGTCCCATTGCTTGATTTTGAACTTTCCTTTTCTTGTTCTGGATGTTTGTAGTTCATCCCACCAAATAGTTGCATGACCCTTCAATCTGGTAACTACAAATTTCACCTTCTTTTTGTCATCAACATCTTCATAGTGAAAATATTTGTCCAATGAACTAATCCAATCCATTAGTTATTCTGCATTGAGACTCCCTTCATACATAAGAATTTCCACCTTTGGTTTGCCACCTACTTTAGCCAACATCTTGATAACTTTGGTAGTTTCATTTTCCTCTTCTTCTTCTTCCTCAGAAGATTATTCTATAGCACTGTCAACTCCTTCATCAAGTATTCTCCTCTGATCAATCTCCATTATGTCCATCCTTGTATGTAGACTCCATATCTCTTCCATTAGAACTGCGTTTTCTTTAGGTCTTCCTTGACCTATGCCAACTCTTCTCCTCGGTGGCATGTTTATTGCATTCAAACTCTATCTTTGTGCTCTGATACTAAAATGATGTAGGAGGTTGATATAAAATAGGGTGGTAGTCTTAAAAGTAGACTATTGGTTACTTTATAACCAATCAGATGCATTCAAGTGGATTTTGTACGTGATTTACTTTATCCTAAGGGTCCCGCTTTTACCTTAAACAAGTCCGACCCACGTTGACTTCCCCTCTTTAAACAGGCACTTCACTTTACACTGTTGATCTCATCTCTCCAGATTTAACGGTCATCACTCACTCCGATCAAAAAAATAATTCAGTGATCACTCTACGCTGCTGATCTCCTCTCTCCAAATCTAATGGTCATCACTCACCCCGGTCACCAAAATAATCCGTTGATCCTTCATCATTGATCAAATTGCACTTGATCCAATGGTTGATAGCGATATCAGGTGAGTCACTTACACAGGGATTACCTACCCGATAAAGTAGTTTTCTCTCTCCAACCGAGTGCTATCAGTTACTTGGTTAATGGAATCGGGTGACCACCCCGAATTACCACTTACTGCTTTTCCTTCGCCCGATAACCACCTTCGCTGATAAAACCTGATATTCCAATATAACCACGTTCATTAAATAAAACTTAAATAAAGTGCTTAGTAGATTTTTTAACGCTTAATTATAAGATTACCCATTAACACTAAATGACCATGATTACACATAAACACTGAGATTTACAATTAAAGTTTGAAAATAGAGAAAATGCCTAGTTACGTTCAGAACGCAGATACACAGACGTAAACGAGAGTCTACACTAGGATTAACACACAGTTGCACACTAAATCAATTTATTCAACATAATAGAAGTTACAGAGTCTTGGCCCTCTCAGCTCAATTACAACAATTTATTTGACCTTTGTCTTAGTCTCAAACCCTATCTAACACTCAAACTCTCGCCCTCACTCAATTCTCAATCATCTCAGCTAATCTCTTTCCATTACATTTTCTTCTCTTTTATGAGTCAATCATATTCTAACTGCACTAACAACTCGATCTCTATTTTAATCAATCCAACAATCAAATCTCTATTTTTTAAGCTCTATTACACACCTATGCAAACAACTTATCCCTTAGTCTAAAATAATACAATTTTCTAATTATTACAATAATTAAGTAAAGATCATTTTCGAGAGATCCAACCCTCTCTACCAAATTTGACTTTTGACTACTTAGGTCAATGAACTTCAACTTATTTAGCCACAACATGTGAACAAACCATCACATTGTTGGCTAAGTCTAGATGCTCCTACATCACATAATGGTTACATTGGTTATATCACTATACTTGGCATCCACATGTTATGCATGGTAGTGTAGGTTCCTTGCATATTCCTTTTGGATAGCTAAGATAATCATATTCTATTATCATGCTAGATTAATATGCATGTATATTAGAACATGCATCTTAAATTAGATTTAATTTTTGTATGGATTATTATTTTCAAGAAAAACATGGGCCCTTATGCCGAGTGCATATGCTCCCAAACAATTGTATTGTAATGTGCAGGTTACAAGTTTGGGGTCCTAGGAGATTACTGGAGTTTTCATGAACTCCTCATTCGAGTATAGGGATCATCTACTCTGCAATGAGTTCATGTTCCAATTGTAGCTAGATGTTACCTACCAAAAGTGAGTGGCCCCTAGGATAAAAATTTCCTTCTATTCATTTGTTTCATCCAACAACCAACAACCCCTAACAACCATCTATCCTCGATGTGATGTTCCATTCATATATCTACCACATGCTTCAATCATATGTCTCCTTGCACATTTTCTAAGAGCACATGTTGGAAAGTGGGAAATGCAACCCAAAAGATAATTTATTCATTTTGCATTCAGGTGTTTATGCTTCTTTGTATTTTGGGCATTTAGCATAGATTATGGGGTAACTTAGAAGAAGGAAGGGTTTTGACTGTAGTCTTATTCCCTCACCTTAAATGGGGGGTTAATTTTGAACCCTAGTCTAGTGGGACCTCCCTTACTAGCCCATGGATTTAGGAAGGGCACTACTTGGTGTTACACAGTAATTTGTCACCATTGGTCACCGTCCCTGTTACCCCTATTTTCGTACATTGGAGGATACATTCCGGGACCTGTGAGCAGTGACATAGCCTAAAAACACTTGCATTATGTTCCCCTGAGTATGTACTTCATGTTTCCTGAAGACACCTTCTGCAAATTATCCCTGAAAAGTGCCCTTTTTCCATTGGCGCAGGTACACAGTGTCTTATCCGCGCCAATCACTGAGATCCTCAAAAAGGGGCGCGCCCATTGGTGCTCTGTCCTAGAAAAACACTCGCGCCAACTAAGTTTGGTAATGTTTTTTGGCAAACGCGCACCCATATGTTTTTTCCTTTCAGATCATGAAGTCTTTTGAGGGAAAAATCCATCTAATAGAGGTCGAGAGTCATCATCTACCCTTGACATCTATCCTCAGTAGCTTTTCGGAGATAATGTTGATCCACAATGGGCGTCCTGGTGCATTGAATCTTCCTCCCTTCTCCATTTATAAAAGTCTGTCCTCATGCATTAGACAAGCTAGTTCTGGAGTTCTAAGAGAGTTCTGGAGTTCTGGGAGTTCTAGAGTTCTAGGGGGTTTGGAGTAATGCTAGTTTTGATTATGCTTGTCTGGAGTGATAGTAAGAGTCTTGAAGCATAGGGATGGTTATGCTGCTGGAATCTTGAGAGAGAGAAGGACTATTGCAAGGCATACATAGCTGCTCGCCCAGCCAGAGAATAGGTTCAACGTCAGAACCTTGGTTGTATCTTTCTCTGCCTATTATTCATTAATAAATGACTGCTATTATGGTTCCAATCTCATTGCCTATTATGATGTTTGATTTATTTCCTTTCTGATTGAAATATAGTTGTACTTTGGTGGATTTTATGCTTGTAGTTGTCTCGGTCTTTGCATGTGCAGGTGTCCGTTCGCGAGGATCGCTAGGATTGTGACCTGCTGAAGCAAGGGAGCCGGAGGGTCAACTCTACTTCGACATTTGCGTTGGATTCCAGGTTGGTATTCGTAATCCACCTTTTAGTATACAACTAGGAACTTGCATAGCAGCGTGAATTGATTGTTGCTAGACCCATTTTGGGCTAGTGGGATCGCCTCTGTCCGGGAGGGGATTTTACCTGTTTAAACAGTAAAGTAAAAATAATTTCATTGTAGCTTACCATAGGGATAGTGGGAAATCTCTAGCCATGCAACATTTCTCTAGAATTTTACAATACCTGTCTTATTTTTCCTCTCTACAACCCCATTTTCCTATGGTTTGTGGGGTGAAATCAACTCCCTTCTAATACCCTCTTTGGCACATAATTATTTGAAGGCATTAGAGACATACTCTCCTCCATTATCGCTTCTCAGGGATTTAATTTTATTTCAAGTCTACTTTTCAACTAAGGCTTTAAATTCAACAAACTTTGAATAAACCTCATCATTCTTTCTCATGAAATAGACCCAACATTTGAGGGAAAATTATCTATGAAGATCACATAATACATGTGCTTTACAGTTGAGACTTTGGAAAAATTGCCAAACACACATCTGAGTGAACTCATCCCAAGATGCTTCAACTATAACTATCTCGACCCCAGGAAGGAGGATTTAACATATTTTCCAAGAGTGCATCCCTTGCAAATCTGTTGATCAAGGGGTGCAGTTTTGGAATCTAGTGGTGATATGCTCATTATTTTCAAATATCCATGGTGTAGGTTGTTCCTACGGCACTCTATGCCATAAAACTCTCCAACATCTCATACACTGAAAAAAGTTCTACCTTGCTACTGTCAATGAAGTGCATGCATCCACCTCTATATTGTAAGAATAATTTTTAATCCTAGCACCAATTTTCTTTACTTGTTGATAGAGCCCCAAGTATTGTAGCAAGATGCTACAAACTCCTACGGCAACCAACTTTACTTTATCAAACCGAGATTCGTAAAAACTTGGACATGACAGTGTTATATGCATAGCAGATGAAAAATTATACTCTTGTAACTTCCTAACTAGGGTGATAGACCACTAAGGTTTATCAAACCAATATTATATTGACTAGAAGGAGGCTAACTACTGACAGTGAATGTAAAGCTATATTTAATGCAGAAAGTAAATGCTTGCCTATGTTAAGGAAATGAAAGTGCTGAATAGAAAGAGATATGAAATGACATGAAATTACCCAGCTAAGAATTAACACACATTACTTGTAGAAAAGACCTAATTTAACCTTGCATTCTATCATCTAGCTGTCTGGACTAAGTAGGCATGGAAATGATCCTAACATTGCTATGGCTAATGTATGCATGCACTAGCTATATATTGTAGAAAATAGTCTTTTGGTTTTCAATTTAGAAATGTAAATGTTAAGCTAAACAAGACGATCTTTTGCAGGGGAGGAAGGTATGAGAAAACTAATCCAAAATGGAATTGAAGGTTATGGAGGTCAAGTTGAAGGCCTACCCTGGGCTCTGATCATCATTTCTGCCCAAAACAATCTAAAACAGGATGCTACAGGGTATCCTGTAGTTTCTACAAAATTTCCTATAATTACTACAGGATGTCCTAGTTTACTACAGGAAACTTATCTTAAAGTTTTAGGAAGGTATGGAAGGTGCAAGAAATTTTTGGGAATATGTATGATGGTGGAATAAGGTATGGGGAAGGTGCACACTACCCAAGGATCAACCCAACTCTTCAAGATGGTTGTATTTTCTCAAGGTGGTTGTCCATAGTGGCTACAAAACAAAATTTTGAATTAGTGGTTGGTAGGGTTGGGCAAGAGGTGGAGAAGACTTAGATGAGGCTGGTGGAATGATTTCCTCCCTGTGGATCAGCAACTCCTGCAACAACACATATTATTTTCTTCATTCATGCACAAATTTATGTAATTGTGGAAACGATGAGTTGAATTTGAGAAACTAGTTTATTGATGGTTAATGGCTTAAATCTATGGAATGGAATGCTTTCTAATCTACAGCAAACTCAAGAAACCAAAATGACAATTTCAAGTTCTTTTAAGAAATCATCGATAATGGTCTACTCAACAAGAAATCCTAAGCTATGTAATAATCAAAAGATAAATATGTTTTTGGGGCTGTGAGAGTGGGACCCTCAAACCATGATCCCACAAGGGAGATGAGGATGAGGTCCACTATTAAAATATTTTCTGAAGTCTTTTCTTTCACTACTGTAACACTAATTTACTTCTCCAACTAATGGAAGCAAAACTAACCAATCATTCAAAGACTTGTAAATTAAACAAAACAGAGATATCTTCAGCAGCTAATATATTATTCTAATCTAAGGATACAAGTAAAAAACAAGGAACCTTTACTTCTAGGGTTGGGCCTTAACCCAAGAGCTTCAACCCTCTAAGTCAACTCAGTGCTGGATCAAAGAAACTCTTTTCATTATCACCAAAATGTCAAAAACAACATGAGAATAACAGTCATAATATCTTAGCTTGAAATTGCCTCTTGGCTAGAATAAAAATTTGAATCCTAATGAGGTCCTAGCCCTTATTATTTATACAACTGAAGCTACCAACAAATTCCTTAGAATTAGGGAGGCTTGGCTCCCAAACTCGAGATTTACTTGTCTTCAACTATCATTGGCTTGGCTGACAATGAACTTGGTGAGCTTGGTTGATTGTAACTCCGAGATGATGAGATCTGTTGGAGGAATCTTTGAGTGATTGAGGAGTTAAGGAGGGATACCCAATATCCTAAAATCCCTCTCTCTTGTCTACTTCAAGTTCCTGCACTTAAATTAGCCCAAAATTTCTCCAAATCTTGCAATTAATGCACATTAGGCCGGATGACCTAACATCTCACCTTTACCCTTCTCACCAAGAAAAATATAATAAAATGTGTAAAGAAATGTGAAAAAAGTTGATTTTAATAAGTTGGAGAGTGGAATTAAGGCCCATATAATTTACCTATTGATGAGCCTCATCATCACCCCCCTACTAAAAGTGTTGCTGATCCTCTAAGAAGCTAGTCTATGTCCATATCTTTCATAGCTCTTGTGGCCTGTCTGACATCCCAGGCCTCTGTTGATGGAGTTTCCTCTTATGCATAAAAGCCTACATGTTTCTCTATTTCCTCCCGCTACTTTATTTCCTCTTCCTCCTTTCTACCTTATAGCATACCCAATAATAGGGTTGGACTAAGTTTCAAACCAATCCAATTGATATGGAGTCTCTACGATGCATTCTTATATAGTGGGGTCCTTTCTAGTGCATCTCTCATCCTTTCAAGGGAATGACACTCCTTGATCCTTAGGATGTATGGTAGGGTGCTCCATCTCCTTTGGCATTCTTGCTCGATTTCATTCCCTAGTAATCTCAATGTTTTCCCAAAATGTGTGATTGCTTGCTCTTGTGCAGCTAGGTATCTTGGTGCAAGTTTGGGATCATTGGCAATGATTTTGTGGGTGTTAATGTCAACCATTGAATTTATACGTTCTTTTCTGATGTAAAGGGGCTCCCTTTCTTCTCTTTCCAACACCCTCTTCGCCTCCTTAGCCCTAGCCTCCTCATGACTCATCCATGATGCAAGGGCCATTAGTTGTAAGTCCCCCAACTTTGCATTGGGGTCCCACACATTCAAGTTTGTTAAGGCCAAGTTATGCAAGTAGAACTCAAATATCTTGGCCTTATCCTCTAGGGTGCTCTTGTCACATAGTTCGATGAACTTCCTATAGTCTTGGAAAGGCATAGTCCCATGTTGTACTAATGCCTTGATCTGAAATTGCATCCATTCATCTTTGAGGTACAAGGAATATGATTTTGGTGGCATCCTGCACTAGAGTGCCTCCATGGAGGGCTTGCCATGGTGGCCAATTTTCTCTCTTTTTCCTGTAACTACCTCCTTCGCCATGTTTTTCTGCCTCTAATTGAGATCTCATAACTCGTTCCATGTCTCTTATCTTACTCAACTCTCTTCCCATCTCTAGTAGTTTCTCTTCCAGATGGCCCACAACCCCTACCTTCTTTGGTTTGGAAATTTGCATCCAGTGATGTGTCCTTCCTCTCTCTTTCTCAATCTCAAAGAAGAGAGGGATGGAAATTTTTTGTGGTATTACTCTGCCTCTCTCAATGAATCTATAATAAGAGCTCATACTGGGTTGTGGGCTAGGCTCCTACAGCTCTTGGAACTCACCCTTAGATGTCTTTGAAGAAGTTTCTCCCTCATGAACATGTGTTGTTTCTTCCTTGCCTTCTCTTTGTCCCTATTGTCCTCCCTATAGATTTTTATGTGTTTCTTGTAGTGGTGACAGGGTTTCCTGTAGGATAGTCTGAGGATCCTGTAGAAGGATTTTTCCTTTCTGAAATGGGGTCAAAGATGCCTTATCTTTCTTTGCTGATTATTACCTATTGACAAGCCTCCTAATATAGGTTATGGGAGACTTTGTGGAATCTTGTTTTGATGTGCCCTCTTCACCTTTTATTTCCATGGAAACTAGCTTTTGTTTCTCTTTTGGTGAGTCCTCAATTATGATTGGAGTCCTGGTGGGTGTTTGAGGTTTCCCTTGTTTGATCCTAATGATCCTCCTTGTTTTGAAATAGAGGGGAGTCTGCCTCTGTCTTTTCCCTTTTGACTTGACAGATGTGCTTAGGGCAGTCAAGGTAGTAGCTACCTCCCTCTCAGTGGGCTCAAGAGAAAACCTTGGAGATTCCTCCCTTCCCTTGGTATGCTCCTTAGGGCTTGCTTCTTCCTTATGTTCTTTTGCTTCACTTTTCTCCTCTTATCATTCTTCTTTTCCTTCTTCTTCCTCTATTTGCTCTGTTTCTGCCTCCTCTTCCTTCTCTAGTTCTTCTTCTTCCTCTTCAATTTCTTCTTTATCTTCTTCTACCTCTTCTTCGTCTTCTTCTACCTCTTTTTCACCATTAGAGGTATTGTCCCTATCATATTCAAGGGCTTGTATTTCAATCATAGCCTCGTTGTCCATGTCTCTAAATGTGGACCATTGAATAGGGATTCTTAGATGGCTCAAGGCATCCTCTACTATTAGGTTAATAAGTCCATGGTGTGCCAATTGTTGTTGTTTTCCCTCTTGGATCATGTCTATTATTGATTGCAACAAGAAGTAGGGCACACTGAGTTTTCTGTCAATGGGTATCTCCTCTCCAAATTTCAACTCACGGAGGAGTCTAAATTGATAGCCATATATTATATTGAGCCTCCCTTCACAAGAGATACATTTTAGAAATGATAGCTCACCTCATTCCAAGAATAGGGAAGGCTTTCCATTATTATCCCATTTTTCTCCTCAATTGGCTCTTCATCCCTTAAGAAGAATTTTTTCTTTGAAAAAGTGCTTGCATCCTTATCCTCCTTTCTCTATGGCATCCCTTGAGGAAGTGTAGTGATTTTGTTAACTAACTCAGGAGTAATTGTAATTGACAGTCTTCTTACCATAGTAGTGGCAGTGATTCTAGACTGAGGGTTAAGTGCCATGGATAATTCTTGAGCTACATCATCATCATGCCCTCTAAGCAACTCAAAGAATCCCAACCAGTTATGCCTTCTAAATATTTCTACCACAGGGGGATGGAGGTGTATCCTGGATGTCTTTGCGGGTTACCTTCTGTTAAACCCTCCTGTCATGTTTCTTATATGGTTGGCTAACTGTAGGGAATTTGGTAAGCTAGCCTTAGTTTTTAGGGTGACTGGGAGTTTATAATATTGGTGGATGGTTGCAATTTCTTTCTATCTCCACACAACTTCTAAACTTCACACAAATTCTTTTAAAAAACCCTAGGCCTACAGCAATCACTTAGAAAACTTAGATTTTTCTTTTCCTAACTATCAATTCAAAGCATAGGAGATATGTGCCACCTAACTTTCATTTTGATGCTTTGGATAAGGATAATTTTGAGCAGTTGGACCCTAGAAACCCCATTTCAATGTTCTATGTGAATTTCCAATGTTTCTTGAAGCTCCTTGCATTTCATGTAATTGTTCCTGTAGTTATGTTTCCTATAGGGTAGCTAAAACAAGTTTTCCTCCTCGATGGCTCTCCAAGTTGGTCCAAGTCTTCTCTGATCTCGAAATCAAAAAATGGTGCATGAGAGTTTGGAATGTTTGTTATTTATGGTCGATTCGTTGGAGTGTTGTATTGGCTGGCAGTGTACGAGATTTCCTCTTTGGTACTGTTGCCCCATCATTATTTATCATGCAGCCTCCCCTCATAATCATCACCCACTCTCACACAACTTAACTCGACCACCTTTTCAACTCATTCTCCTTCATATGAAATTTCCACTTGTCATGCTGACTAGGAGTTCACTTTTGTTTTTGAGCTGAGGGTAGCCAAGTTAACTGGCCACCTTCAGCTTATAAAATCAAAGTTTTTCATATTCCTAAACTTTTATAATATTGTACTTAGGGAAGAATTCAGATGAGGTTCCATACCTATTCCTTCCTTCGCTTGGATGATGCATGCCGGAGAGTGACTCAGTTGTGCTTATTTTTGTTCAGGTAAGTCCTTTTCTTTGGTCACTTTTTTGTTTATTTCTTCTTGTTAATGTGGTTGTATTCTTTGTTGTTATGTGCAGGTGTTTGTTCTTTGTTGTTTTTGTTGAGCTCTGGATAGGAGTCATAGCGTCTGCAAGGGTACTGGAGCTCTTTTCTTGCATGGATGTTGAAGGAGAATGCATGGAGAAACTGTTGTTGTGAGACACATGTTGCTACAGGGTTTCCTGTAGTTACTACAGGAAATCCTGTAGCTACCTATTTCATCATTTTTTTTCCTTTTGTTCACTTGGAGGAGGAATGGGTAGTGATGTAGACATGGAAGGTTGGAAATG